>JAWWML010025258.1:0-14882 GCA_035047165.1 Ormyrus rosae
CAAATGGGCCTACAGAGTACAGTTTGGGCCCATTTAATCAACATATGCTATATTTTTGATAGATATTATCAAAAGAAGCCGTAATCATACAGATTTTTTTTTTCAGGGCTTTTTACATGAGGAAAAAATCAGTATATAACCCCTTTAAGCGAGATATCGGAATTCGGGTTATGTCCGAGAAATCACCGCAAAGTAATATTATAGCAAGTGGATTTGGCGAAGTGACGTTCGATAGGTTCCAAAGAGCCATAACTTTACATCCACCAACTTGGCGTTCAACAAGTCAGTTCGAGATGCCTAATCCGACGGGTTTGAATCTCAATCAAACGGCGGTCGAAGGAAATACGGTGTTGCCAGTTCGAGGCACCGGTCGAGGCAACGGACGCCTCAATTCTGAAAACCCTTCCCGTGATACGCTCGGAAGAAGTTTTCATCCTACGCGAACGATTCCAGGTAATCAACCATCCGGCAGCGATATAAGTTTGAATGATAGTTTTGTACCGATGAATACTTAATCTTTAAATCAAGGAGGAGCGACCGCATATGAAGATAGTCGAGGGAGATCAGGTAATTCGAGCGGGGCAAATCTTGAGGTTATGCTAATGACCATGATGGAGGAAAGTCGTCGGTGCGATGCACAGCGCGACGTACTACTGGAGCAACTGCTAACTCCCCTCCCGCGGGCGCGGCGGCGAATCCTAATCTAAATCTGCCTTTGCAAAACTTTCAAGTCATGCCCGATCTTAGTAAAGGGATTCAATATTTTGTAGACAATGAAACCTCAGTTATGGCACGAGACTGGTTAGTCAATAGTAAAAGTATGCGCCTGTTTCACCACTGGCCCGACGCTTTTGCATTTGAGACTGCGCGTATGCATCTGAAGGACGGAGCACGCGACTGGTTCAACGCAAAGCGAGCATTGCTGGCTTCATGGGCATTCTTTCAAAGAGAATTCAACGCAACATACGTGCGGCAGGACAGCGCTACAGCTAGATGGAGAAGGATGGCCGAACGCTTGCAGCACAAGGGCGAACCGCTACAACAATATTTTTTTAATAAGTTAAAATTGTGTAACGATTTGGATCTCTCTCCCGAGACGTTGAAGAGCAGATGCTGATAGGCCTCTGGTCGCGAGACCTCTTCAATGCAATGTCAGCGCGAGTACACGTGAATGTTGATTCTCTATTGCGCGACATGCTGGAGTTCGAGCATATGAATACTCAACGAGGAGATAAAAGGCCACACCGGCGTAGCTATTTCGACACCTAAATCCGAACATCCCAAACAAGCGGCCAGACCCAGTGGATCAACCTGAGGTAAACTTATTGCTTGGTCTTACGATAAATCTAAAAAAATGTCAGTTTCTCAAACGTGAAATCGTATATTTAGGTTTCGAAATTTCTGCAGAAGGTATTAAACCGGGTGAAGCTAAAGTAACCGCGATTAAGAAATTTCCGGTATCGAAAAACGTGCATGAAGTACGTAGATTCTTAGGATTAAGTGGGTTTTTCCGACATTTTGTATTAAAATATGCAGAGATTGCTGACCCTTTATATAAGCTCCTAAAATCAAATCAGACATTTGTATGAAATACGGAGGCGAATGGTGCATTCGAACGCCTACGCCAGGAATTATCGAAACGCCCTGTACCATTTAATTGTAAGTCGCATACGGAACTGCATACAGATGCGAGTTCGCGGGGTCTAGCGGCGATGTTGTTGCAGCGAACTGACGGTGGAAAACTGCATCTGGTTTATGCTCTTAGTCGGCGCACGAATGAGTTAGAAAAAGATTATCATTCCAGCAAACTGGAACTGCTAGCGATAATTTGAGCGGTTTCGCGGCTTCGGCAGTTACTCATCAACATACACTTTACTATAGTTACCGATTGTTCATCGCTTGTATACTTAAATGCCCACCAGACTAAAAATCCGCAGATTGTTAGTTGGCACCATTTATTAAGTGAATTTTATTATGATATTCAACATCGCGACGGAATAAAACTCGCTCACGTAGATGCCTTAAGTCGTGCCCCGACCGATGAGCCTAATAATGTTTCGAGCGATTTAGAGAACGTACGAGATGTATGGTATGTGTGTGAACCAACCAAATTGAGTGCTGAAGGCGTTAGAGAAAGTGCGATTGAAAACGTTAATTGACACGAGCGAGGAAATACGCACATTTCAATTTCGGGATGAGGAAATTGCGACGAAACGACGTATTTTGCAAAAGCCTCTCTTAGTACGAACTAAGGCCGAAAAGGAAGCCGTTAAGGATTACGAGTTAGTAAGCGGAATTTCATATAAACGTCTTGGGACGCAGCGTTGTTATGTTGCGCCTAGATGTATGCGAAAAGGGTTACTTATTCGATACCATGACTACAACGGTCATCAAGGTTTGGAACGTACGGTCGAGTTATTGTCGCGTTACGCTAGGCAACATATACATTCTTGTCTACATTGTCAGGCTACCAAAACGCGTTCAGGACGACAAGCGGGCGAGCTACATCCAATTCCACCGGGTAGACGCCCTTTTCAAACCGTTAACGTTGACCACCTTGGGCCCTTTGTAAAATCTAGCAAAGGAAATAGATTTATTTTTGTTTTAGTAGACAATCTCACGAAGTATGTTACGCTCTCAGCCGTGCGCGATACTGAAGCTTCGAACGTAGTTAAATGCATGGAAAACTTTGTTTGTGATTTCGGAGCACCTGAGCGTATCATCTCAGGAGGCCCGTGTTTCACATCGGAATTATTCGAAGAGTTTTACGTGAGACACGGCATCAAACACGTACTTACCTCTTCCCGTCATACCCAGGCCAATGGCCAAGTAGAGCGCATTAACGCTACGCTCATACCGATTATGCAGGCGTCGATAACCAAACCCGACTGTAGGGACTGGGATGCACGATTGAAAAAAATTCAACGCGACCTAAATGAAGTTCAAAATGCGACTACGTGTAAAAGCCCTTTTGGGGCACTCTACGGCTACTCTCCGAGCCACGATAAGACCTGTTACGCGAGTTAGTAGAGTAAAATAATAACGATGAATTAAATCACGCTAAACGTCATACAAAGCTTCGCGATAAAATCGCAAGCGAACAGGTGCAAATGAAAGACCGCTACGATAAAAATCGCGCAAAAATTAAATTTAATAAAGGCGATCTTATGTTCGTTGCGGTAAATCCAGTTTCCACTGGAGATTCAACTAAACTCCAGTACAAAAATCGCGGACCCTTAATGGTAACTGCTTGTCTGTCGAACGATACTTATCAGTTAGTGCATCTTCACGAGGAAAAGGACAATAAACGTTAATCCACTACGGCACATGCGACTCAACTTAAGTTGTGGAAACCTCATTTGGATAATTTCAACGACTTCCCAACAATCGACGAAGCAGAATCACCATCAAGTGACAGCACCGCAAAGATCGAAGAGGAGACTGAGTCAGCCTGCGCCGATATTAGTTAATCGTCCGACAAGGAATAGAAAAGTCCCCGATAGGCTCAACTACGGTCAGTAATCAACGATATTTCGTACTGGTCTCCAGATACATCAATGGTCACGTTAGAACCTCGCTTTTATGGTGTAATTGAGAGATCGTAGATCGAGAACGATCTATCGCAATAGGATGGCCGTGTTAGAGCCCAGTTATGGTTAGACTAGCTGTTATGAGGGAGGGGAGTTCTTAGGCAGGAATAGCCGAAAAGGGGACTCACTCGCTCTCTCGTTCAGCGACCGCGGCGCGAATCGGATCACTCGACGCGGAAGGACTGAAAGCGCGATCGAGACGCTTCAGCGAGTTTCGCGAGCGTGCGATTTAATCATTTGTAGTCTTATCGTAATAATTGTTCTAATAATTGTTTAATAAAAGTGTTATTATCATTTATTATCTATCTACAAGTGCGTGTTTTGAGAATACATCCTTATCAAACCACTCCCTCGAAAAATTCCCACAATCTACCCCGTTACTCGGACTCTTACAGTAAATCAACAGTAACAACTAACCAGATTAAAGAAAAATCTTTAACACCAGCATAATATGCCGGACATAACTTGCACATCGGGTCAAAACTCATACAAAATTAAATAAAGATTGAGTGCTTTAGAGCTGCAATTCATATTTTAATAAATGGAATGGAAATCATTGAATGCGCAGCTTAAAAATCACGACATGTCTTCTCATGTGAAAAAATTAACCGGATGGATTGAAAGAGCTTCTTAAAGAATTATGAGCTGAATTAAAGACTTTTCATCTGTAAAATAGACTTTTAAATACAAAACGAAAACGAATACGAAATCTACGTGTCGTAGAACTAGTTTAACCTATTACCACCCACGCGGACATTTTTGGACTTTCTATATAAAAATGCAATTTTTGGGGCTGGAATTTCTTACTGTAGGAACTATTTTATTTGAAAACTGATTCGCATTTTTATATCGAAAATTCAAAAATTTATAAAAAGAAAAACTGTAGAAAAAAGATTCTTTGCTTACATAAATAGTTATGAAGAAATATTTACCAGTTCGTTGTTTATTACACCAGCCCAGACGTTCAGCGAGAATCTATGCTGCGTATTGATATTCCACATCATGTGGGCATTGTCGCGGGCATAATGACGATAGTTATGTGTGTTGAACGTCCCGTTTCGTGTGAACGTCCTTTCGTCCATCCACAACACTCTAAAAACTGGGCGTTCAACTGCACAGCATCTATCAAACTGCGGCAAAAATCCATCCGAGTTTGGTGGTCCACGTGACGCTGAACACTGTGTGGTGTTTGCCAAGAAGGGGGCGAATGTCTGTGCGTCGCTGTTTGCCGTTAAGGCCAGGTGGGAGAGCGCTCTATGAGCGGGCGATCCAAGTCGTTCCAGCGGTGGGTGCGTAGTTCGAGCGCTTTGCTCGAGGATCTGCTCGAAGGTGAGAGAGCGCTCGATGCTTGAAGAGAGGAGAGCGCTCTGTTACGGTGTTGCTCAATTGGAAATGAGGGAAGCGCTCTGATGGCTCTGCGATGAGTCCCTCGGTACTAGTCGCTGGGACTGTTATCCACCCGCTGAGGCTTCTTCGTCGCATAGTGGGAGGACACAGCACTAACCCCACTACGTCGACCCTTGGAGCGGGTTTGAACGAGAGAAAGCCCGCCCAACTTAGTGCCCACATCACCCAGTTGTAGGGAGCGAAGGTTCAGAAGGAACCTTTGAAAGTGGGAGTTGTAGTGGGGTCGGTCTCGTGAGAGTCCGACCCTCTAAGAGACTGAAGTCCCTAAAAAAGGCAGGATGTTCAGTCTATCGTAAGATCGGTAGTCAAGCTCCTTGTGATCGAAGAGAGCGCTAGCCGATCCGGAGCTTAAGGGAGCGCTCTGTGGCCTCGGCGCTCGATAAGATGTGAAGAGAGTGCTCAATTGCTGGAGCCGATGACCTTGAAGGTAGGCCTCTAGCCAATGTTGAAGATGTAGGTGGCGGATCCACTCGTCGAGCTGCTGCAGTAGGGTTGACTTGTCGTTGTTGTAGATCTCGATGATGGAGTAAACTCCAAAGCCGTTGTTGAACTGCTGGTTTTTTGAGGGAGGGAAGATTTTTTCGAAATAAAGAGATTTTTTTCTCTTTTCAAAAACAAACTCGCTTTATTCACTATAGGGTGCACTTTCCGAAAGTGGTAAGGGTGCTGCCTATCATCTCAGATGAGGCCAAGCTCGCTCCCAATTTTTTTGGTTTAGTATTTTTAAATTAAGAAAAAATGCAAAATATTGGTACATTTTTAACAAATTATCTGAATTTTCTGAATTTTTCTTAATTTAAAAATATTAACCCAAAAAAATGTAACAAAAAAAATGCATCAGCCCTAAATGACATAAAAACCAAAGATTTAAGCCCTGTTAGATGACAATTCATCTATCGGTTCAGTCTGGAGTTTACGCCAAACTCCTAAACACTAAAGTTTTCAGAAAAGACTAATAAAAGAACTTGTTATGTTATTGTGAAAACATAACACTCCGCGCAGCAGTAACTTTTTAAACTACAATTACTACTTGTCTTGAAAAGTTAAAGATGACTTAAGATGTTCGCACTCCATTGTCAGAAAGAAAAGGACTCCTCTATAGACTATTAAAGCACCTCATTGTCGAACTACCATTAAAAGCTTGCATCAGTATTACTCGAGTAATATCAGCATAATTACTAAATCAAGAACTTCATAATGCTTTCCTCGTCAATAAGAGCAAGCTTGATGTAGTCCAGGTACATGATGTGTAAGCCAGCATAATGTCTGTAAATGAAATAATTCTACCACACTGCTTGAAAGTGCAGATCTATAACAGCACTTACAGAATTACACTTTATAATGACATTTAAAACACAATAATGTATAAAAAAACACCAACAAGTAAAGCCTAATGATGGCTAAAGAGGATCTGAAACAGAAAAATGAAAGTTCTTTTTAGCTTGACAGCTGGAAATAATAATGGAACTTTAACATTTACCTGCTTTGAAATAGCAGCTCTGTGTCCAGGAGTATTTTCTTTGAAGACATTAAATGATTTCAAACTTTACTAAAAAGAATAAATAAACATGTTTAATCTCAACGTATGTTTGAGGTAAAACATTAGGACTAAAATGCGATCAGCTGACAAAACGTACAGTCTATGGCGACTGTGTTGACACGACTGAAACGAGATGAGTGCGCTTATCCGAACTTTCAAAATTGAAATTCTTTTACAAAATCATTAAAAATCAGTAAAGCATAATATATAATGCATAAAAAAATGTTTGACAATGTTAAAATAATAATTACAATATTTTTACAGGTTTTTTAGCAAACATAAATTTTAGTATTTTTAGAAAATTACAATTTAAGCCATAACTTTTAAAATTTTTTATATTTATACCTGAAATTTTTTTTTCTACATTTTGGATACAGTATAGAATTGAAAAATCAAATAAAAAAAAATTGATTTTGGGAACTTTTTTCAGTATATAACCCCCTTAAAGTATGTGACAGTATAGATTGGCACGGGCCAATCTGTCTGTCTGTTCGACTCCTTAAAATAACCTCTGGATCCTGGAGAGTCGCATCCAGGACCTAGGTGGTGTCCACCCGAGCACACACAGACCCACCGTATAATTAAAATCAAATAAAATAACTAGAATACCATGGGGGGATATATGGGCAGCATACGAATGGAGCACCTGCAAAAAAAAGAAGAGATATTAGAAAAATATCAAATGAAAGCTACGGATGACTACAGGACTCTACAAAGGAAAACTACAGAGAAACGGATAAGAAAGATCCTTACTTACTATTAAATCGTGTCGCAGCTCCTTGCAGTGGTTCTCGTATCACACCAAACCTGGTCAGTAGCTCCAAGTGTAGCCAGGCCCCTGCGCTGGTCTTGCTGTTCCTCGCTCCTCAGCTAAATGAAGGTGCTCGTGCAGCAAGAAATCCACTGAAAACAGAAAGGGATTAGTATATTGGTTAACTGGAGCAACGAGAGGGTATCATTCTGTAATAACAAGAGCATGCCTCTCACAAACAGGATGTAAACATGGGATTGAAGTTAGGATGGCACAGTTTGGAATAAGCAATCCTACAGAAACTACAACACTACAGACGGCAATACGGAAAAGAGTAAAAGAAAGACGGAGGAACCTTACAGATTGATACTTACTTGACTACAGGGAAGAGGAGAAGCTGGAAACTGCGACGCACTACAATCCTTGCGTCTTCAAGTCTCTGCTCCGCCTTTCCCCGCCTGGTCTACAGCATCGGACTACAGCACCTGAAACAAAGAAGAAAAGGAGAGCACAGCTCTTATTAGATAAAAAAACCGAAGAGATGGAACGAAGGTGAAATCTTACCTGGATACAGCCGACACCTGCACCTTGACAGCAACACGAAGATGGTACCTTGAAAACCGCGCGCGGCAGTACTACGCGAGTCGCGGCGAAGCAAACTGCGCCGGCGCGAATGGAGAAGAAGACGGATGCGATCGAGAGCTCGCGCTCGCATCCCTACTCTCCACGGATCGCTCCAGTTGTGCGGACGCGTTTTGGCTTTGAAAGTTTGGCTTTCTAAGTGTGTGCTCGCGGTGCGGGCAACGCGGGTTCTGGGTGCCGCGTTTTCGTCGCGGCTGGAGCCCGTAAAAGTAATTAAATTTGGTTCTAAGGTGTAGAATAATACAGTGCTTTTTTTTTTTTTTTTAATTCAATAAAACTGATTAGAGTGTTCGAAAATCATCGTGATTTTGAGTGTTTCGTTTTATACGCCTTCCCGAGCGGCTACGGCACGCTCTGACCCACATACTCTCCACTGAGCTTCCCTTATCCTTTTTCCTTTACAGTTTTTCCTACAGCTCTCCAAAAATCCCTGTCGAGTTTTACAATCCCGGTAAAACTGTGACAATTGGCGCGTACAACGTGGGGCTCGGGAAGGCATTTTCGTCCGTGAATTGGGATTAACACCGAGGAAGTGCCACGGCTCGCCATCTTTGTCACGCTGGCGAGCACACACGCGACTCGCGACGCGAAGTGTACAGTGGCAGCCATCTTGGGAATGAAGCAGGTGCCTCGCAACGAGAGGTTCAATTTATATATTAAAATTTGAATTGCTTGTTTGCTTATAATTTTGAAATTTCAACTGGTATTTTATTTTTGTAAATTTTATATTTTTCTTTTTCGTCGTGCAAATGCACTTGGTGTTCTTACTAAGTAGTAAGAACGAAAGAACAATCGCGTGTGTGAAAAGTAACTTCTTCCCCCGCGTTCTTTGTACAGTTTCGACTACAGTTTAGAATTTATGGAAGAAGCGTAGAATGTAGCTTAGTGAAAAAGATAGCTTTTTTTGTTGTTACTCAAATTCGTTCGGTTTTGCATTGAAAAGAGTAATCGCAAATGTACAGAAAAGAAAGAGAGAAGGTTTAAAGCTTTCCCTTTTTCTCTCTCTTTTCGAAAAACTAAAATTTTCTTTATTAGATTATTTAGTCGGTGAAGGTTGTAAATTATATTTTTGCTTATTTCGAATAACGCGAGGAAAATTATAGTTTTTTTTTCTGAATGAGAAATAGTTAGAAATCTCCGATAAATCATTTTTCTTTCTTCGTACAGTCAAACTCATACAGACTGTAAATAGTTTTCGTGTAAGAATTAATCGAATAAAGTTACAAGATTAATTATGAAAATCTTATTAAATTAGTTTATTGTAGTCAGCGTGAAAAAGTTTGAAAATAATTATTTTTTTTACTGCAAAGTAGCATTAATACGAATCGAGAACAGTCGATTGTAATAGTTTAGTTTTTTTTTTCTCTCACGCTACAGTCAAGTCGCACAGACTGTTAGGATAGCATAACGTTAGGCATAAGCAATTAGTATAAAATAAAGAATTATTTTTGGCTTCAAAATCGATTTAGTTTTATTACAGTCGTATTAGTTACAGACTGTACATATATTTAACATTAGAATTAGGGATCTTAACGCTAAAATTTCAGCAAGTCTAGGAGACTTGGAAATTTTATATAGCTTACTGCCACGTGGCGAGTTACATTACGTAACTTACAGCAGCGCTGAAAGGCAGCGCAATTGCTGCTCGCCGAGAGAGTAGCATCTCCGTCGCGCTCGAAAGGCGCGGAAGAGTACAAGGAGAACTTAGCCCTCACACGCGTAATTGAAAACTTTTTTTTTGGATTTTGATTTACTTTAGCAGTTCCTGCTTTGCACTGCTTGAGTTGGCTGCGCACTAAAACTGAGTGCTTGATTTTTTCTTTACATTATTGAATGATTGATTTTTCTTTTATTGCGAATTGCTATATTCCCTGGTCCGAGGAATTGCCCTTTCCCCCTACAGACGTTTCCGTACGGAATTTAACGCTTTTTGCTTTCTTTTTTTTTATGCATTCGGTCGCATCTACTGAATAAACCAACGAGTGCATTCGTTAAATAAAGGCACTAGTTCAGTTGAATTTTTTTTTTTGTGTGCTTTTGGCTTGGCTTGCTTGCTGGCTTAACATATCATACTTTTTGGCTTTGGATGGGCTTGTAGTTTTTTTTGTGTGGGGGATAAAAGGATTATAATTTGAAGTTAAAATTTTTTTTTATTGGCAATAAATTTTTAAATTAATTTTACAACAAATTTCTAAATTGGGTTTTGGTCTTGTAACTAAAATTTCTTTCTCTTTTGCAATAAATTTCTAAATCAATTTTTGTAACTTCTAAATTTGGTTCTGGATTTTGTTACTTTAAATTTCTTTTTTTTTACAAATCTCACTCTAACTTAGCGACGTTAGAATATTATAAAATTTTTATAGTTTTTTTGGGTGTGTTGCTTGTAAAAATTAATTTTATTTTGGAAACTTTACATTAGAATTAGAATCTCTTGAGCTAAGCCAAGATAATTAAGCAATCTGAATCCTGTTCTCGGACCTGAACCGCGTCTGCGTTCTTTTAAGAATTTACAGCAGGAATAGAGTTATTGGACTTTATAGAATACAGTCATCGCGTACATACTAACACGAGACGTGTTCTTAGATTGTTTAGTTATAATTAGAATTTTTAAGCATAATCCTAATATTATGGAAGATTTGGACTGGGAGTTATCCCTCACTTTTCCATCTGTACAAGAATTGGCTTCTTATGGGCCAGAAGATGGACAGACTTTAATTAGTATGGCGGTGGAAACTTATACACCGGGCCGATTACTACAGTTAGCAATAAGGAAAGGGGTGAACCCTGAGGGGCTCCCTGATACAGTGAGGGATCGTTTGGTTCGACACGAGATGCGAACTATATTCGGAGTACATTCAGTTTACTGGACCCAGAGGTGGACGAATATACCCCGGGAGAGCGACAGGATCCCACAATGCAAGTGTCGGATCCGTCGATGTTATTCGATCCGGGTCACCAATTTAATGGATTACACCGGGTGTTCTCACCCCTTCCGCAATCTACAGGGCATTCGCCGATTGTCACCAATTCATCAGGATACATAAGGAACTTGTCTACAGGACAAAAGCTCGGTCCATACAGAGACCCTTTGTCCATACATTTTGCATCTACAGCGGCAACTCAACATACAGAATTTAACGGCAATCAAGAAACAAGCTTCGTCCCGAGTACGGATTCGAGACCTAATTTATCATCAGGAATGAGACCGACTGCTCAATCGCCTCGGATTACACCAGAACCGATTAGTTCGAACAATAATAGAACTACAAGTGAGGCTCATACATCGGCAATGGACTTAACGATGCCGCAAGAAGGAGAATTACCCTCCAGGCACGTCTTAGTGAACCGTCTATCCTTAGGACCATCTATCACTAGTATAAGGGAGCAACCTACTCAGTTCTCGAGAACTTCGTACTTACAGGTTCCGATGTCCAATATACCGATTAATAGTAATATACAGCCACCATCATACAGTAATATTCATCGTTCTGAACCCCCAATGCCGCCGCAGAGTGTTCAGAATATATTAAGTGGGCAGTACCCCCAACCTACAAGAGGATTATCGCAATCCTCTCACCGGGTGCACTTCGAAGACGAATTATTGAGTTCTGCAGATGGAAGATGGTCACAATCTCCAAGGACTCATTGGGAATCGCGCCCGTGCTTCTACGGTCCAGAGTTCGAGTTTCTGATGATACTCTTACTCCGGACACCCACCGGGTGAGCTGGTTCTGACCCTTAGGTCTGGAGCCCCTCTCCCACTGGTGTGAACCCGATGTCTCCCTCTCCGGTACACTAGGCGAAACCGCCCCGTCGCCAGAGAGTTCCCCCTTTCCACGCGTTCCTTCTACTTTTTTTGTTTAATTTATCCATTTGAGTCCCACGAGTAGCTAGGGAAATACGAGTCGACCACCGCAGAGCCCCGCGTGCAGCAGCAAGGCTAATTACTCAAGAATGTCGCCACGTGTTCCTGAGGCACCGTTCGGAACCTTCAGTAGCCCTCAAGGGCCAACTAGTCACCTGGACACGGTTCGCATGACACCGTGTGATTGAGGGGGGGCTGTTTCTTGATCTCCTGGGGTTTACGGTTCCCACCTACTTCGTCCTTATAAGGACAAATCCAGGATGAACCCGTTTACTGAAGTCCAGATCGCAGCTCTGCCCTCTACTCCGCCCCATACTCCACGTAGTCTTAACTCCGCTTTTCCGGAGAATTTCCGGGGCAAAAGACCTCCCCCTGCTCAGAGCGAAGAGCCCGTTTATAGGGATTCGATGAACAGAAGGGGGGCCCTCGCCTATGAACCGACCCCGAGAACCAGGGTCCTACGAGTACCTAGCCTCCCAGAATAAGCTCTCCCACCCATCTCTACTCCGGTCCTTGACCGATGAAGGGGCTTCGACAAGGTCCTATAGTCCTAGGGGGAGAAAATATATATATATATATATATATATATATAAAAAAGTGTTTCGGGGATTCGCTGCTTCTTCGAATGCCTTGACGTCCAGTAACATTTGGATGACATGCCGCTGCTCGCAAAATCATTCAAATCAATCCGACTTTATCTAGGGGTCGTTAAATAAGCCAATAATTATGCGGGGAATAGATGCATTCGCCAGAGAGAACGGTGTCGGTGTGATTCATTGATTCTCTGCCTCTTTGAATATTCTGACGTCTTGTAACGTTTGGATGACATGCCACTGCTCGCAAAATGATTCAAACCAATGCGACTTTACGTAGGGGTCGTTAAATAAGCCAATAATTATACTGGCAAAAGCTACATCAGTCACAGTGATCGGTGTCGGTGTGTTTCGGGGATTCGCCGCTTCTTCGAATGCCTTGACGTCCAGTAACGTTTGGATGACATGTCGCTGGTCGCAAAATCATTCAAATCAATTCGACTTTATGAAGGGGTCGTTACATAAGCCAATAATTATGCTGGAAAAAGCTACATCAGCCACAGTGAACGGTATCGATGTGTTTCGGGGATTCTCTGCTTCTGCGAATATCCTGACGTTCAGTAATGTTCGGATGACATGCCGTCGGCTAATTCTTGGTGTGGGAGTCCGGCCAACGAGTTGCGCAGGCTCGTATCTATCCTCTGTCTCTCTCGGACTCGTAGAGTTTCAGCGCCGTCTGTCATGTGAGTGGAGCCGTGCGCGCGGCGGTGATCCCTTGGATCTGCTAGTCTTCGCTGATGCCTCTCTTCTGCAATTATGTCGTTCTTGCTGCTTGTTTTAGTCCGACTACGATGGAGTTCTGGTCAACTGGCACGCTTGATCTGGTGATACTGCATCGTCAAGAAATTCGTCGTCGACTGCAATTTCCAACCTCGGGCAAGATAACTTTATTTATTGCTCTTGGCAACGAATCGGTTCAGGTGCGGATTCGGTGCTGCTTTTCACTTTCACTGTCTCTGATGCATGCTCTGTTTACAATTTCCTAACCTCATTCACACTCTCATTTCATGCTGTTTTTCGCTGAACCTGTCTCTAGTACAAGTGTTTCTGTTTCTATATAATATTACTAATAGAGATACTTTTATTCTAGCTCTTTCTATACTTAAAACTATCTTTCTCTACTCAACTTTTGTGTTGGCGGTAACTAAAGCTGGCTGCGAAAGCCTTGATTTTGGCTAGAGGTTTTTTCAGCCAACTTCTGTGTTTTCCAACCGATCCTTTTGAACTGAATTTTCATTGTAGCATTAATTATTACTAACTTTTCCACCATTAACCTTTATATCCTAACTTAATTCTAACAAAAGTTATGGCTCAGACAATTTTGTGTGTCTGGAGCATAACGAGTCTCTTCGACTCTTAAACTTTTCTTTATTTCCCTTAATTTTAACTTCTCTTTGCATGTAAACTAACTTTCCAAATAATATATCAAATCTTTTCTACTAATTTATTCTGTTCTACTGACTTTATTATTAACTTATCTTTGAAAAAGTTGTGGTGCCTTTTCTTTTGATCTAGGGTGAGGACCCCACTGAAAAAAATCCTGTGCTAAATGTAAGCTATCCAACAAATTATTTTTATAATAATAGTACCTGATTCTTTGATTTTATGTTAATTTTTCAGATAGCTGTCACGTCGAGCAAGTAAAGAGTAACAGAATATAGTTCTGTGAAAGCGCAAAGCATTATTGTGTGACCAGAATGGTAAGTACAATAAAATAAGCGTCACTCTACAACATTATTGTGGACTGTATATCCTTAAGAATGAATAATTACAGTTTTCAAGACAAAATATGTTATTAATAATAGTATATTATTTATTTACACATTTAATAAAGATATGAAACATATTTTGTATGATGAACTTTTGTAAATTAATGTTATTTTTAGAAATAACGTTAATTTTTATAAAAATTTTGTGAATATTTGTATTAATAATTGAAATCCTTTTATTTTGATGCATATATGTATTAATTATAATATATTTTAATGTTATGTAGGTTTAAATATTATATAGTTATCAAGTTTATACAACGCGTAATCAGCATTTATCATCAGAAGAAGAACCAGCTTTTAGATAAGTATATATTTAATAATTGAAACAAAAATTGTAATTAAAATATTTGAATTGATTCTTTGTGTTCTATCTGCTTCTTTCAGAAGTTTCGCAATCGAGCCAAAGGCGAGGATGTCTAACACGAGCTACAGGCTTGCCATTTTACTTGCCGCGGTGCGTATACTATTTTTCTGCTCGACGTCGCCGGAAAGCGGCAACTTCGTTTTTAGAAAGTTGACGCTTTCCAGCCGGAGGACAGAAAAATTACATTTTGCAATTACACAGCAACGAATTTATTATTTTGTATAATTTAATATAAGTTAAAAATTTTTAATTATTTGCTTAATTAATTTAATTTACATCGTTTATTTAAATTGAGTTTATGTAATATTAGAAACATAAAAGTTCTTTCAGTTCTATATTTTTATTCACCACATTAAAA
>JAWWML010025269.1:0-14876 GCA_035047165.1 Ormyrus rosae
CTGTAACGTAACTTGTAAATACATAAAACGGATACGGTTGTAACAATATTAAAAACCATATCAAGAATTGTATAAGTGATTGTAGAATAGAGCAATCGCATAAATAATAAAAATTATTCTTAGTACATTTAAAGCCTACTTTTTTTAGAAAGAATTTATTAAAAAGAGTTTTTTCATTAGAAATCAAGTACAAAATATAAAATTTTTGTTTTTAAATTTATCTAAACTTTACATTAATGAATTCTTTTTTTCTTAAATTTAAAGAAAAAACCCTGGTAGAAATAAAAAACATTTCTTACGTAGGAAATAGGAAGCAGAAAATAAGATTAGGTAGCAACGAGCTAAACTTTTTTGAATATAATTTCCTAGCATGAAACGATTTTTTTACATGAATTAAGAATTTAATAGAATAAAATCTTTAACCCATTTTTAAGGTATTAAGTAGCTATTCTAAATGTTCTAAAACCTTGTCACACTAGAAGAAAATTTTACCGTTGGTCCGTCTACATAAGAAAAACCAATTATATACTATATTTATATTTATTTTATTTTTATATTAGTTTATTTACGTTTTATGATGTATACTGAAACATAAAGAAAGATTTATAATTAAAGTTTTGAAAGCTGATAATTTTATTCTTTGCTATTAAAACAAATTTTTTAACAATTTAAAATTGGGAATTTTTTTTTTACGTATTTACAAAGTAAAACTTATCGTGTTATGTTAGGATATATTTCAAATTACAACAATAACTTTCTTACCTATTTACTAACCAATGTCAATTAGAAAGAAAACTGTGAGCCTATTTAATAACGAAATCATGTGAAAAAAGCGTTTCATCGCGACCTATTAAATAGCCACGGGATTTATCTATTAACTATTTTTCTGGCCATTTTCAATGCTGGAAATTCTACCAGGGAAAGATGCAGTTTCAAGTACTTTATTCTTTAGAATTAATCGCTAATCGGCATTTTCTGCATATATATCCAAATTTCATATCTTCTTTGAAAAATTATTTTCCGATATGGAGAGTCTAAGTCATGACTATTTGTGAGCAACTTTGATTCAAAATGTGTATTTATAAATCTAGAATTATAATAATATACCATAAATATTAAAAAATAAACAATTACAGAAAGATAGGAAGAAAAATGTATGCAATTGAGTAATGACGGAGGAAATGAGAAAAGAAAAGACATGTAGTCCTTTCTAGTTGGTATGGTTTACAATGTTATAAATAACGAGTACCTTCTCGCAATTACCACTGGTTCCAAATGTGAGCTGCTCTAAGAAGCGTTATTTACACATTGCCTCTTTGCTTCTTTCGTTATATTTCCACGTTCACACACGTAAATTCTCTTTTGCCGGTAGAACACTCGAATATCCAATAGCAAAGGATTCTTGATATTTATATCTGACTAATAAATTTTCTCGTTTGTATTATTTAGATAAATAGGTAACATTTATCTTTGTTAATCATGCATAAAAGGAACTTAATATTTCTCTATAAATAAATGACAATTCCAAATTATGAATAATTTTTTAACTTGATTCAAATAGAGAAATTTGAGTAAGAAGTCTATCTACTTCCAAACAGTGACTATTATTTGACCTGGAATACTAATTTGAGTTAATAATGAATCGCATATTTGCATTTTTTAGACACCTAAGCTGAACTATAGAATGTACATGGTTACAAGTACTTTCATTGGCCTGATCTTTATATATCTAAAAATTTTTCTAAAACGTATAAACAATACTGAAATGGAAATGCATTATTTTAACTGATTCGAGTCTGTTTAAAAATATCAAGTTCGAAATTCTTTCCGCATCATCAGGAATAATTGAAAAAAAAACCTTCCCAAAAATCGAATGCAAGTGCATTTGACGTGGAGCATGAGTGAAATATGTAATACAGGTCTCGCAAAAAGCGTCACCCGCACCTTTCTCTAATAGCTCCTTCCGAGTCGATGACGGCGATCGGAGCCTGGGATTCAGGACGCGGGATCCCCGAGGAGCTAGAGTGAGGGAGAGGGAAAGAGAGTAGTTTCTCTTCTGGAATTTTTCGACTGGCTGCAGCGTCGCTCGCGACTTTATAGAAGCGCTGATTTATGTCCCGAGAGTTTAATGCTCTTGAGCTCCGCTTGGCGTCGCTGCCTTTTTTACCACCTTTTACATACGTGTCTTTCGCTTCTTTTTACGGAGGTGTCTCCCCCGGCGCCGCCGCGGAGCGAACGTTTAATCGGCGTCGGTGGCGATGTAAGAAGAACTTTTTCCCATCTTTTATTTGGCGGAGCAGCTCTTCCTTTTACTTGTTGAGCCGAGAGCAAGCGAGCGAAGAAAGTCTGCTTCGCAAGAGATCGGTCTTTGATTTTCAAGTATTTATGGGGAATCTCTCTTTCCTATTTCTCTTTCTTCGATAGGGAAAGCATCTCTGTAACATTTAAGAGTATATAGCTTTGCTGCTCTGTACAGTTAACTTATAAAGTTTGGATTTACTGGAATTAAACATTTTAATACAATAATTGAGCGTGATGATGAATGTTAACTTTTTAGTTTTTCTTTTTTTGAGAAATTCATATCATAGAATATTCTATTCTATTTTATATATTCAATTTTAGATTTAAATTTAACAAAATATCAATGAAATCCTTAATACTGAAAAATTTATTGTATCAGAAATTCTATTTTATCAGCCGCAGTCAATGATTAAACATCGCTTTTATGACTTCTATAATGTATACAGTAGTCACATACCAGACTATAAAAATATATTACAATACATTAAGAATCATAAACAAATTTGAACGAAACAGTAGAATTTATGATAATTGTAAAATTTTATGAATACTGCTGCGTAAAATGTTTCAAAATGTTATCATAAACATTCTAACGCGTCAACTTGAGTGGTATCGTGCTCAAGTCGCGATTTGCATGTTGTTTTCATAATAGATGCGCGTTAAATGCGTGTCATCGTACAGCAATGGGACGACCGTAACTTCCATGTCGATAGGATTGACAGTTTCTTCGAATTTGCATTCTAAATACATTTGTCTTTTCATTTGCGTTTGTTAAGTTTTTTGGTAGCTGTAACTTTGTCGAGTAGCGTTTAAATCTTAAAGCCAACTAGAAAATTCTAGAAAAAAAGTTTAAGAAATCGGGTAAATATGCATATAGGACAAAGAAGGATGCCCATGGACTAATGGCAAGCTGCTCCCAGGCTATTGAAAAGCTTATATATAGATATATAATATTCTCCATGATATTTTTGAAAGTTTAAAGCCTTATAATTCTTTTTCCCTGCATTTTCCCATGTATTTTTATTGTTGAAACTAAAGATTTTCAAGTGCTCTAAATGACAGCAAATTTTGTGTACATTTCTCAGCATTACCCCAGTTTTTGACAGTGGGGGCATTTTCATATAAGGCGTGGGTATCTTCCTTTCGAGTCAAATTAAGATTCAGCTACTTCACTTTAAGTTAATATTCTAATATTGATGTAATGTTTCAAATCTACATTTTAGTATTTAAGCTCTAACAACTCTGAAACTTCTATTTCAGATCCCAAATTCTTTTTACGACGTTAATGAGTGGAAGACCGTGCACCTTCTATTCTTCTATTACTTAATTACACTACGAAAAAATCCCCCAGAAAAAGCTAAATACATTAAATCTCCCAACGTCCCCCAGCACAGATTATCCAATGAAAATCAATTCTCTAAATTCCTAAAATTCAGTGCGCCACGAGCACTCTTGATTAATCTCTCTCTCTCTCTCTCTCTCTCTCTCTCTCTCTTTCTCTCCTCCCGGAGTCTTTTTCAATCCCGACCCATTCACTCAATAGCCTCATCGTCGGTACGCACGCGATTGCGAGGAGGCGGCACGTATGCAACGCACGCGAGGAGAAGGAGGCCCCGAGGCGCGGTCGGGGGGATTAATGAAACCCGCGGCGCAGACTCGAGAAGGCCCCGGAAAACAGGGACGCCGCTTATAATTGCCGGCAATTTTCTTTCTTCTAGCTGATTCCCCTTAATCCATCGCGCTTCGTCTTCTTAGTTTACTACCTTTTCTCCACTGCTTCCTCCTCTCGGGCTTTTTTTTTTAACCGCTTTCGTGTTGTATTTAATTTGCTGTTTTCTTTTTTACTACTTTATTGTTGTTGATTTTTTATCCTGCTTCTAATTATTCTCGCTTTTCGTGCGATTTTTTGCATATAAATATTTGCGAAATATTCAAAATGTTTTGGATCTTCTTTGAATATGCAGTCGAAACTCTTGATTTTTGTTTCATACTCACTACGAACTTAAAATATTCCGAGTTGTTAATTTGAATTATAAATACTCGTAACTGCCTGCGGAATGAAATGCAGATTTTATTTTTGCGGCCGAGTAAAATCCACCTTGAAAAACGACGCCGGCAAAATATTCAATCATTAAAATAAGCTAATCATCGCCGAAATGCAGCAGGCAGATAAGAGCTTCGATAAATCATCCGACTAAGAATCCCGCGCGCGTACAACTATTTCTGCGGGAACAGCGGGCTTTGAGGCTCGCGCTTTCACACGGAATTATTAATTAATCTCTGTAACGGTCGATGAAAAAAGAAGAGGTTGCATATGTGCGAGAGGCTGAAAAAGAAGCGGCAATGAAAGCCGTACGTGCATCTTGCGTGCGTAAGTACGTATGGAAATCCGCGCCGCTGAAATTATCAATCACGGGAAAAATCATCAAAGAGAAATTACTGCGCCTCGAGCGAAACGCGGCGCATGTAAGAAGAGACAATCCGGGAATCAATTAAATTATATGGGCTTTAGCTTTATCCAATTTCGCGAATGCTGGAAATTAGATAAAGGAAAAAGTGCGTGCTGCAAAAAAGTGGAAGAATAATTTGATTGAAATCAGCAATTAACTAATGGTTTTACGAATGTCCCTGCACCTTTGATAAAAATTAAAACCCGCGAATGATAAACAAGCAAATCTTCTAAAAATGAACTATGAGCGCACGAGAAACACTTTAGATTCTTTAATAACAATCAATAAAAAACTAATAAAAAGTAGTCAATTGTGACTCAGATATCAATAAATGTCCCTAATAAGAGCCCGTAAAAGCTCGCTCGTCCGTTTACACAGGACAGATTGAATGATTCAACCGCTCGATCGTTCGCAGACGCCGAGTGGAAAAAAAAAAAAACGACGAATCAGCCGAGGCTCCGTCTTTCCGGGCTCGGATGAGATCTCCACCTCGGGCGTTTTCGCGCTTAATTACCGCGAGAGACGCGCGAGCCGATCCTAATCTCTCTCTCTCTTCCCCGGAGCAATGCGCGATAAATATAAGACGACGCAGATATCCATCGGCGCGAATACTTTCTATATAAGCTCGACTTGGGAATTTGAATTGGTAATTTCGAAGATCGCGCTTTGTTTTACTGCCAATGAGGATTTCTGCCCGTCGCTCGGCGTCTGGATACCGCTTCAGGCCGAGAGGAGCTGTAATAGAGTGGGCACAATGGAATTTCATTCTGGCTTTCACAAGGATTTCATTGAGATGTCAGGACTTTTCTTTATAATTCGCTGAGTTTTTACGCTATTCACAGCTATTTTTCCGCGGATGTTAACAAGCAGTGTAATTTATGAATAAGATAAAACGGCATCTGTTGTTAAATGCATGAAAATTCAAGTCTTTGGCTAATGTAATTTAGTGTATGTTATAATCACGAGTGAAACCGATTTTAACTTTTTTTTACTCGTATATATTAGCGGAGTGTTTTTCTAAAGCAGCAAAAAATAATTAGCACATTGTTGTAGGCAAACAATAATTAATAAATTGTCGTTCTTTGTCAACTTTTTTTTGGAACTAAAATTGCGATAAGAAACCTCCTCGCGAACACATAAGTCAGTAAAAAGAGTAGCATTGGGAAATTGAGCTCACAGCGGAATGAGAAAGAGAGCAAAAAAGCGAAAAAAAAAAATTAATGAAACGCGCTGCATTCACTCGCGAACAGCCGCGTTTTATTTTTAGCTTCAAATAAATTAACGACGTTCGCAGTGCACATGAATGAAACAGAAAGATTATACGATCGAGCACATTAAAAGCAAGTTTATATTAGTCAAAGAAACAACTCGATCCCAAAGACAACAAGCTCTAACTGCACTTACTGCGCACCGACGAAAAACCACCGCAAACCCAAAGAGCAGCCCAAGCGAGCCGGAGAAAATCTAATTTGCCTCCGACGGGCAAGTTCCCACGTGTGGGAGGTTGCGCGTAAACGCGCCTCTACCATCCGTCGCGTAATTGACGTCGGCAGCGCTATCGGTATTTGGGTGAGCTTCGCGTCCTTTGGCGAAATGCGGAAGTGCCGGTCCGCGAAAGAAGTTCAAGCACGATCCTGCCAAGGATAATCAACTCGACGAGCCTTAATTAACTGTCAAATTAACGCGAGCTATCGTCCCGAGTGAGAGAGGATCGAATTGTCTCGTCGGAGGCGCGAACTGTGATAGCCGTTAGAGTGCTTCTTTCGGTCGTACACTTTGCGCGACTGAGCTTTGCCGGTGATGGTAGATCGTTGGTGCTGAGGTTTAATATTTATTAAATTCTTTAATTTCTTATGGAGCGTGATTGAACAGCCTATTGTGAGATCTACTTTTCACTCAGTGTATTAATATTTGACGTTCTTTTTCATTGCGGTATATTAAAGTAAATAACACAATTTGTTTTATACATATATAATATTTCAGTGGACACTGTAGCCCCCTTCAGATAATAACTTTATTTCAAGGTATTTTATATGACAATTAATTAGTTTCTATATAAAGCCAACCCTGTAATGGCCAAAAATTCATGTACGTACTATTTTTTTATATCATGCGTATTAAAATTCGCGGAAATTCTTACTTGGTTATTTATATAAGTAATCGGTAACATATTTGGAAGATAGGCAATGTATATACAAATCTTTTACTGAATATATCAGAAACTGTTATTTTTAATTTTTAATAAGATATTGTTTCATTCAATTTTAGTATCTTGTTTTTTTTAATGAATGTTACGCATACATCATTAAATTGCCTTATTTATTTCAATTAAACCTTGACTCGCAGACATCGACGAATGACAATATCGAATATTAATGCTAAAGAGTAAAAAATAATATATTCTAATATTTATTTATGAATCTGTAAATATTGTTACAGACATTTTTCAACTATAAAGAATTGAATATTCGGGTTCTATTGTATGCTTAAGTTTTTTAAATCAACAATCAAGAATATTTATTAAAAAACAAATAACTTATTTATGAATAAATTTGAGAAAACATCTAACGCCAAATCTTACATAAAGCTTACATAAAGGATTTGCTTCCTTAAATCAGCATCGTGCAAAAGTCCAAACAGCAGTTTCTAATGCCTTGATTAAACGCATGTATAAAGCACGAATTAAAATTTTCCGACTACTCCTGCAGGCTATAAACTTGGCACTTTCGAGCCGTCTAACCTCACCCGCCCGTTCAAAAAAATCAAAGTCCCGTCGCGAAAGTTTCCCGGTCGCTTGTAGAAATGCACGCGCCGACACATATATCGTCAATTGGCAAACAAGCCAGAGGAAGATTTATTATCGACACGGCAACGATCGCTCAAAGAAATACAAGCGGCGGACAATCGCGAAAAAATCTTTATTCAATGTATATCGCGCGCGTATCAGGTGAAGTGGTTCGTTTCCCAGTCGACCGAACGATTTTTGCCGTTCGCGAAGTGCCGACTTGTGTATGGAAGTATTTTTCGCTCGATTCGAGGATGATTTATGCATCAGATAAAGTTTGTACAATCAGCGATATATTATGTTGAACGTCGGCTTACGAGAAATTTGATTCGAAATAATCGCCGAGATCGCTCGCTTAATGTCTCGTAATCGTTTTACTGCTTTCTTGGTCCATTTTCGGACCGTTCGAGAACTGCATACGGATACGATAATCCTTATTTACGGGAATTACACTTATTATTTAAAATAAAACGCACGCTGGATCCCCTTTCGAGATTGTCTCTTGTTGAATAATTAAATTAAGCTAATTCTGACGGTTCCTCGACGTAGCTAAAACGTATTGTATATATACAAGAAAGACGTTGTTGACACGAAAACCGTCGTCGCTGTGGGCTTAATAAAACTTTTCGCGATAAACAGCGTGCGCTGGATGTCGCAAACGCCGAGACGAAAAAAAGTCCGGAGCTCGCAGCCGGGAGATCTATGTATCCGGGGAGATGTCCGTTTTATCGCGCTTTCAGCGCGCTCAGCGATAAGCCGAAATGCGCGCGCGCGCGCCGGAGGGATCTTGCGAGACTCAATTTTTTCGGTGTTTTCTCGCTCATGAGGCGGGAGATAAGTTGGCACGGGCGGTTAAGTAAAAAAATAAAAATTATATTTCAGCAAATGAAGTGAAAATAATTGTATGCAAGTGTGCCAATTTTAATAGGCCTTTATTTTGCCTAACCTGGTATTAGTGAGACATTTGAGTGAGTGAGAAAGCGAGTATAAGAAGCCATGTATTGGAAGTCCGACATGACCTAATATTTGCAGGAATGGATGCATGGGTGTACGGCTAGAAGTTATTACTGTTAAGTAAAACTAAACCAGTATTGTTAATACGGACCTGCGAACAGGAAGTTATCTTCCTTTGCAGGATTTGTGACGGTATAGCATGTTATTATGTGTATAGTTATACTCTGTATTGTTCGACAAATGTTATTTGTAACTCTGATAAATAAATAAAAAAAATAATAATAATAATAGAGGAGATTAAAGACATCAAAAAAGTAGAAAGAGAAAGAATTTCTTTTACTAAAGTTTTGAAAGGCTTCAAAACTAATATTTAATATTTTTTTATATCACCTTTTTATCTTTATCTTTATTTATCCATATAAAATTGTTGTTTAGCGGAATTTTTATTATGTACTGAACAAAATATTTAGTTTAATATTTTAGTTTTAATTGTTTATCTATTAATTATAAGTTTTAAATTTTGTATTTTAAATATTAATATTATATTTATTTATAGATATTTCATTTTATTCGGAATATATTATAGTTCCTATCAAAGATTACTTAGATTATATGTGATTTGCAAAAACAAAATAATCCAGGCTTGTTGAAATTCTAGTTTATTTAAAACAAATAAAAGCATTTATCACTACGGATGTTGCTTAATGCAAGCTGCAGGAGTGAAGAATCGTCGAAACGATCATTGAATTCCGATCGACGCTTAAATACATTCAGAGCGTTAGTTTTTCCGCGAGAGCGCTCGACGCGCCCCTGCACCACCTGGCAAAAACACTTTCGATAGAATGCGCGCATCATGCATCAACCACTTAACCACTTATTCAATAAGTATAAATTCACTTATAACTAAGGTGAAAATACGTTACATTTCACTTATTTGGAAGTTAGAGTATTGTTCACTTATGAAGTAATAAATTTGTTACTTATTCAGATTTAGAGAGAAAAGTGTCTCACGAAGTAAATAATCAACTTCCATACCCGTGACGAAATGTGCTGTTTACCTGAAAAATATTGCATCGAAAAATATTTATTAGATCACATTACGTACAATACGTCGTTCTATTTTACTATAGTTGGTATAGACACTTCAAATAATCTTGCTGCATTTCGGACCGGCTTATGAAAACGCAGTTTCACTACGCTTAAAAAATAGTTTGATTGCACCGAACGATAAAAAAATAATACCACATGCATGGAACACGGGGTGAAGACTACCGCTAACTCTGATTGCAGTTTTCTTAGCCCTCGCGCCAATCTACGCACTCGTGCTTTTCCGCGGCACGCAACAGCGGTGCTCATCATCTTCGGCTTATAGTCGGCTATTCTTTTTCAGAGCTATATACACAGGCAATTCTTTCTGTACCTATTAAGTATTATTTGCGATGATGTAAAAATTGGCAGCGTTCTTTCTTATAGTTGCTTTTCAAGTTGTTATACTCCTTTATTAATCATTGATGTTTGTTTTTGAAATTTTATGGTGTATTAGGTAAACATGGTTGTTGACGATCAAGATCGATTCAGATGAACAAGTGATTTTAATATAAAACGGAAATGAAGTTGCAATATTTTATGTTACGTTTTAAAAATTGATTGTATTGGGTTAGGACAAAATAAAATAAATCGAGAAACTTTACCAAACGCGAAAGGTAACATTTTCAAAGTTTTAGTTTCTGAAAAATATTTATTCTAAATAGACTATTTTATTTGTTCTTGATTTTGAAAATGATTAAACAAATTCAATAAAACTATATAATTTTACATAATATTAACGGCACACACATACACGCACATAATATTTTCCGGATTTGTAAAGTTTCCTTTATTATTTCCGTGCAGGACAATATCAATTTGTCATGTTATACGAGCTGAGAATGCAAACGTCAAGCTCTTCCTGAATCTAACTCCCTGCCGTTTGTGTTTTTAATCGCACCAATTGTCACAGATTAAGACTGTTGCAGAGATATTGCCTCGAGATTTACATCGCTACGTTTCGGTTCTTAGCAATGCGTATGGTGAGGATTATAAATACGCAATGTCTGATTTTCTTACTGGAATAAAAAAGAAATATTAGAATTTCATAAGGGGAAATAATTATTGTAAACAGTAGTTGTATATAGCAGTTTAATGCATTTAAACAAAATACGTCAAAAAGAAGAATGCAGGTACAAATGGTTAATAAGCAACCTGAGAACATTTTCTATAGAAATGTTTAAGCCAATAAAAGTCTGTAAATTACTAAATAAAGTAGTAAATTTTTTTATTAAAATGTTTAACGTCGTCAATAAAATAGACTTTAATAATCTTATACTTTATCAAGCAAGATCTCACTTTTCCACGGCATAACTCGAAAAGCGTAAATATAAAAAAACAAAAGTAACTGAAATACCAAGTCCAACATTCCGAGCATTTCGCAGTTGATTCTCGGACTGTCGGTAAAAACCAAACGCGCGTTCATATACAGAAAGTCCCTAAAGTCCAGGCAGTTCCACACAACGTAAAAATGAAATTTTCCGAATAACCGGGTTCGCGCGGAATGCACGGAGAGTTACTAACGTATTCGCAGACAAATGCGCGGAGAGAAATATACGTGTACACTCGATGAACAAAATTAAATTTTCCTTCGGAAGTGAAGGGCGTCGACCGGATCGAGTATAGAAAGGGGAGTCTGCATTCTAAAGTGTCTTGCTGTAAAATTTACTATTTTTGTGTTCGAGGGATTGGATTATCAAATATGAATCGGTATATACGTAAGAATTTGCATCTTTTTTTTTTCAAGAAAACTTCCTTCGAGTTTTTATTTCATGTAAATTGTGACAAGAAAAGTTTACGTTGCTTGAAGTATTGCATGTTTATGCACAACATAGTACGAGGTCTCACTCAATTTGCGTGCGTCGTACTCCCATGTAGCTTTTTGAAACAAACGAGAGAATATTTTATGAGTGTGTACGTACTTGTCCTTTTTTTCCTTTGTTAGGGCCTTGTTCCCTTTGTCACTGCAGTACAAACGTACCGTAAAAACTTGATAAGTTGAGGAGAAGTATAAGGTTCGATTTTGTGAAAGGAGAGAAACTGTTACTGTTTTTTAAACAGATATTAACGTAAAAATTAACAAACAAAGTAAAATTTATAGACAAAATTGTGACTATTTAAGATGCTAGTTTTTATTATAGAAAATCAATTACATCTTTCTCCAATTTAGTTTACATCATAGAAGCTTAAACCGTCAGACTCAAAATTAATCAAATTTTAGATGGATTTAATTTGCAGTGAAGGAGCGAGCGCCAAAAAGTTTCGACACTAAACGGCTTTAACCTATTTAGTCACGAATTATTCTATTGATCAAGTCTATTTTGTTCTAAACAAATAATTTTATTAAACTTATATGATGATGTAAATGAACTTATTAAATTATAAACTATCTGTAGCCTGATTGTAAAACTCAAGAACAGCGAAGAAAAGGTAAGAACCGTGACGAAAAATTAACACCGGAACAAAAATTTTCTTTAAGTTTCTGTAAATGAACTATTGAAAAAGTTTTCTTTTTCACAAAAAGCTTCTGAAAAAAATGACCAGTTTTCGAGAAGTTTTGGTATTAATATAAAGTAGTAATAATTCCGTGTATTGCTAAAATTCGATCAACTTCTGTTTTACATGAAACAAAATAACGTAATGTTAAAAGCATATTTGGGAAATTATTGTATTCATTTGCCGATTCGACGTAATTGATGTATTAATCGCTAATGTAATAATAAAGTCAACAATTACGCACGCTTATCAAATAATGTCGCAATATAATATATTAAGAACAAATGCATTTTAACATTTTAAATGTAAAAATTTACAATAAATTTTAAATATAAAGTTATTTAAATGAGAAAATTCAGTATTCTTGCAGAAGAGGTTTTTTACATAGAATTTCTAAACTCGAGCGTAAATAAGATTTATGGTTTGTCTAAATAAGACAAAAAAAAAATAATAATTGCCCTTTTCGAGCATAATTGTCGTACGCAGTTGTTAATAAAAAAATTTTGACAGAAACTACTTTCATTTTTTTCAATATTTAATCTTGCAAACTTGAATTATGGTTGTAAGTATTCAGATTATTGTTGATTTGTCATTTTGACTATTCTGAAAAACTTTTTCCGATCGAGTACTTTAGTCTCGATAGTTTACGAGTCAAGCTTCTTTATTTGTCTTTCTAATTCGGCAACGTTTCGGTGACTATTTTGTCATCCTTCTCCTGTACATTCTGTACAAATATCTCTGTCAATCAGTTACAATAAATATAAAAATTGGATTGGTAGTAAACATTTGTAAATAAAAAAATTACATCTTAAACAAAAATATCAATACTTATCGTCCTTGAATGTAACGTAAGAATTACACAAAAAATTGACTCACCGATTTCGAAATCCAAAACCTCCGAAGTCAGCGAATCACAGTGCCGTGTAAAGATGAGTCGAATTTTCAAAGACGAAACTTCGTAGAATTATGCAACACGTGCAACTAGTGGCGCATATACAGTCGCGCGCGCGAAAAGGATAGCGAACACACAATTAGTAAACGACTAAAATCGGACACTACTGATATATACTGCTGCGAATTACGCGCCGAACAGCTGAAGCAAAAAAGACACCTCTCCGATATCGCAACAGTCGCACCAACCGCTTCGTGCGAAGTCGTACAAGCGTCCACCTTCCCTGCGAATAAATCACCGCACTCGTTTAATTCTTCCTGCTTTTATACGCTTGATTTTGCGACTCCCAACTACGCTTTTGTTATTGTTTCTTTTTGTAGGTTAGGTCCTCTCGACTGTCACCGAGGTTAGGTGTCGAAGCAGTGTCGCAAACGATTTTCCCGCAGGGTGCAGAGATTCATACTGCAGCTTTCTTTTGACAGTTGTCGCGAGCGGAAAAAAAATATATAACCGGGGATTGGAGGGTTGGAAGGAAAAGAGAGAGAAATGCGTTCGTTCCGCGCAAGAGAGTAGAGACAAGCACTGCAGTCGTCTTGTACTGGCGGCCGTCTTCTTGTTTGCGCAGCCAGAGCGGGATTATTCTCACTCTTGCGCACTCGCTCGTACTTTGCCGAGGCTGCAGCTCCGTCTTTCTTTTCCCCGCAGGACTCTGAAACCTGACCGTCGTTCGCTTTAGGCTACTGTATAGTATCTTATACTATATTCGATTAGTTGATGGTAATATGACGGTCTTAAACTATTTATAGTAAGAGTATTAGTAAAAGAACAATTTTTTTAATTTTTAAAAAACTTAAATGATCAGAAAGAATGAAATATGTTGTCACTTTAATAATGCAGATATTCCGAAGTAAAATAGTATTTATTTGTATCTTTTGCTAAAGATTATAAAATATTTATTAGTGATTTTAAAATGGTAAATTATATTGAAAAAACATTACGTTAAAAGAAATATTTTCAACAATATCCTTCAACACTTTCAAAATAATTTAAGCGACGACATTGCGAAATCAAATTGGCCTTTACTTCGAAACTGGAGAAAAATATCGAATGAATAATAAAACCATTACCAAATATTATAAGTTATTAACATTAATATAGAGATAATATTTGTTTGTCTCAACCATAATTATTAAATATTTACAAAAACGCAGTTTTTCAAAGCCAAAGCAGTGACTTGGTGCCATCTAACTACATCCTATTCAATAACACCAGTGTATGAACAGCTGGTAACGCAGGTAGTAAAACGGTAGATTTACCAACGTGTTTACTGGATATTGTGAAAACTTTTTTCGAGGAAAGAAAACTTTAGCTTCGTAAACATTAAATATAGACAGTGATAAAAACAATTGATACTTGTTATTCTTGAGCAACTTTAATATTTATTGAAAGATTTTGGTATTGACAAAGCCGAGAACGTTTTTATAAGTATCTTAAGCATTGAAATCTCTTAGGCGAAGTTATTGAGAACTTAAATTCAATTTAAGAGCGATATTTCTGCACGGAATTGAAATCTCTAAAATAACTAATTTTTTATTGATAATTTTCTAACAATAAAATCAATTATCTAAAAACTCTTTTTACTTCTTTCCAGTCTTCTTCTGCAGCTTGAGTCTGTCTTTTAGACAAGTAGTTTACTGCAAATGCAATTGTGCCTGCTAGATACAGTAAACTTCCAATTGCTTCTCTAAAAAGAATGTTTACAGCAATTGTCGAATCTTGTGACCTGCTGTCGTCTAATTTTCTGTTTACTCTCTTTCATCTTAAAGTGTTCTAAGATGTTTTCAGTATACTCTGCTTGACTAATCTTCAGAGTTTTATTCTTCCGGTCTCTAGTGATTTTCATACCTAGAAA
>JAWWML010025290.1:0-14868 GCA_035047165.1 Ormyrus rosae
AATTACTATTTTAATAGCACTCGTGGGACACACTCATATTTTAATAATTTTTACCGCAATTTTATTAATTTTTGCTAAATATTTCGTAAATTTTACTATTTTATTTGTAAATTTTACAAATAAAATAGTAAAATTTACGAATTGTATAGTAAAAATTATTAAAATATGAGTATGTCCCATGAGTACCATTAAAATAGTAATTTTTAGAAAAAAAATTTTTCTCAGTGTAATAGGGTCCAGAGATACGTATTTTAAAAAGGCATCTAAAAATATCGTTGCAATCTGACACCCTAAGCTCAGATTTACCACAACGAACTGACCGATAATTAATAACTTCCCCATCAACAAAGTCCAGTACACTATTAAAGAACTCGAAAAAAAAGGAAAATCCTTATCTAAGCTCAAAGCGTTTCCTCGGTGAAAGTTTCACGGCGAAGTCGGTTGAACCATTTTCGAGGCGCATTGTTAGCGATTAGATAACCAGCAAGCGCGTCGAGATAAACTCATCGGACGGAAAGCAGAACCGGTAGGCGCGAGTGTGTGTGTCGCCGCGCGCGTTTTCATTTCGGCCGCTCGAGACGACGATTAATCATCCGGCGGATTTCACTCTCTCGCGCCTATCCACCTGTTGGTTGGGAAATTCGTGGGCTTTTAAAATATGAATGAATATATTTAAACCAGAGTTGCAGTTCTCGTATATTGATCTCGTATTTGCTGATAGTCGTAAATTTGTTAATTAATGGTGTGCCGGGCGTTCGGAATACATTAAAATTTTGATGAATAGAACTTGTACCTTTGTCATTTTTTGGCGTGTATTGACTTGTTTTCTGTAATTTGGTGTTCATAATGTGAGATCGGTAGATTAAAGCGTTTTAGGTTTGAGGCATTTCTTATGCTACTGTCGCATAAACGGAATATGATTTGTTTATTCCAATCTTTTGAAAGTAACTTCAAACGATACAATATACAAATTTATAAATAAATTTAATAACTAAAATTAATTTTTTTTCTACTGGTTGTTATGTTATAAAAATATTTATTGTTATATTATGTAGATATATACGTTCATCTAATTTATACCAGCATCCTTATTTAGTCAAGAAAACAACTGAAAAATATTGAGGGTCTATTTCGTCTAAAATTAAATGTAAAATTTGTTACATTCCTTGAATAGATCAAGATTTAACAAGACGAAGAACATACAACTTTAGATTTAGTGAAGGACCAATCTCTCTTTTATTGTAACACACCGATTTATTGTAGCAATTCATTTTACGGCTGGATGAGGTGAATTTCATTGACAGTCGTTAATTCATTCAGCCTCGGAATTCTCGGAAATTTCCCCGAAGCAACTTAACGTACTTTTGGTAGGTCTAAATCTGACGCTTGCTACTTTTACTATTCGTGGAAAAATTTGCCTTCAAATTTTAGAATTTTCCATGCACGTTGCACACTTTCTTGGCTAATTAACTAATTTCAAGCAAAAAAAAATCGGAAAAACTGCGTACTTGATTATACAATATGTTTGTAATAATCAGTTTTAATGTGCCGGCATTAACAAGGAGTCATTAACCAGGATAATGAGTAACGGTTTTTTATTCGCACGGTGTATGATTTGTGTTTTTACAATACTTTTTTAAGCGCAAGTAAAAATTTTATAATAAAAAAACGAACTTTTCCACTTAATATACGCTAAAAATTCAAAATAAATTTTTTTTTTGTAATTTATAGAAGTAAAACAATGTTTTAGTCGACATTCTGCAGGCGATATATAAAAATGTTGAGCATTTTTTTTACAGTTTCAAACCCTTTCATTATAAATTTATTATTATAAATTTATTAATTTGGGAAACAATAGGTTACTTTGATCCATAGCGCAATAATATTTGTTATCATTGAGCCTTACGTATTATATAAGCCTATTACATAAAGATTGACTTTTAAATAAGATCATAAAATATTTTTTTGTTTTCGAATTAAAATTAGAAGTCGTAAAGACAAAACTCATTATGAAAAGCCATTTATCACGCGAAACAATTATTGTACGACTAATTAAGGTATACTTCTCTGCTGCACTAACTTTGCTTGATCCAGCAAATGAAAACATTTGAATACTTGTTGTGAATACATGCAATGATTAACTACGTTAATACTTATTGTAATATTAGTTTATTCCATTTCAATTGATGTTTATTTAATTTTTATTTATCGCTAATTTAAATTTGAAAATTTTTTAATTTTTTCTTATTATACTTTTGGCAAACGAAGCCTTTAACTTTTCAACAATATAGAACAGAAGACATTTTAAATAAAAATCATACAATATATATATTACAAGTATTAATCAAAATCCAATCATAGAAATTCGTCATTTAAAATTTAGCGAACGAAGCGAAAAGGGAATTCCCGGGTGAACATTTGATCGTGAACTTGTCGGGGAGCGATGGTTCTGCATCAAGGTGAACCTGTACCAGTTCAAGTCGCAAAAAAGGCGGACAAGCGCATCAACCTATCCGGCACGTTTCTGAGTTTGCTTTCTGAAATAGGCTGCTGGTATGTATTGTACAGTGAATCAGTCGCTAAAAGAGAGCGATGGAAGCGTGTAAGGACCTGTTATGAATTTCTGAACGGATTTGCTTGCATTGCGCAACTGTATTTACTGTGGTGTTGCAAGAATTTTGGAGGATGAATGGATTATGATAAGACGATAGTTTCTAGTTTGCTAATTTTTAGCGAGGATGGCAGAAGAAAAGTTTTTTTATAGTTCAATTTTTTTTGTAGTTGTCTGGGTTTAGAAGATAATAAATAACTAACAGCCTGAAATATTTCGTGAATTGGAATCTAAAGAAAAATGTAAATTTAAATTCTCCATGCAAAGTAATTTATTTAACGAATGGTATAATTTGTTACAAATGCTTCTGCGAATTATGCAATTCGATAAAAATTACATGTATAATTTAGAAAACGCAGCTGAACTCTTATCGTATTCATTTTTATTTGTTAAATAGTTCGTTCTTCGCTGAAACGCATAAATCACCTCTACATGTTAACAAGCGTAAAATAAACTGAAAGTTGTTTGTATAGTTATTATTTATTTCGCATAATAACTCAACTCCTAGTAAAAAAATCAAAAGAAATGGCTATCTTATCGTTAAAAATTTCAGTTTCTCTTTCTTTATTATGAAATAATACAATAAACCAATGATTATAATTAATAGTTATATTATTCAAATCACTACTATATGATTTATGTAATACGAAACGGACTTCCCGCTTCAACAGCCCCACGTCTAACACTCAAAAAACAATACAAGCCTTCCTTCCTCGAAAATAAAAAAAAAAAATTAAAAAAATCCAATCCTCTTGCGCAACTCAAACAATTGTCCACGAAAACAATCACCGATAAAAAGTGTCGGTATTCATCACGATAACCGGCCAATCAAGTCGAAATGATCGAAGCCGTCGTGTTCGCGTACATCACGCAGAACTTTTTGTCGCCCGCCCGTTATGTTGATGCAAAGTGCGGCTGTTGTCTCCCGCCGGGTCTAACTACAGTCCTCGCTCCTTTTTTTTTTTTTTTCTTCCTGCGGTTAACGAGTATTCGCTGTTTCGGCTCGCGGGCTTATGTCACGTCGCTTATCAGCGCGTGACGTAAGGGGAATATCGGGGATTTCGCGAGCCGTGCTTTTGGAATTATTACGGGTTGTATTTTTTGTTCGGGTGCCTAGTTTTTAGATAAGCAAATTAGTTGGATGGGTCGTAAATTCGCGTTTAGTTTGATGTATAAATTATTTCCCCGCCAAATTTCGGCTGGGCGTTTCGCGGCGGAGAACGAGATTATTTTTAGAACGCCCGGAAAGGAATGTTTTTTTTGAGAAACAGCTAAACAAAGGGATTGATTAGTCAGAGTATTATAGTGCGTGACTAATACAAAAATACATTTATAAAAGCGGGTTATTTTGTAGCATTAGATTTTATCTGAAGATACTGAATCATAAGGATTATGTATAATAAAAGAACGCAGTAGTAATACAATTTTTTGCTTAACGATTTTGCAAGTATAATAATTTTTAAATTTGTCAACGTCCAGAAGCGTTTTAAATTTATAATTGATTTGAAGGGAGCATTCACTTTTGGAGTAAAACAGATTTAGAAAATGTCAAGCGAAATCGTCGGAAGTATAAACGCTTCTGTACTGTTGGATAAGCGGAATTACAAAGACAAACGAATGAGAACGTACGCATGAGCGTGCCTACTTAGCGGTTCTCCTTTTTTTTAAGGTCAAAAACTTCAAATTTACGGTTGCAGGCTCGTTTCCTTAGGTAAATGCCACGCAACGCACTTTCCTAGCCGGATAATGATATTGTCAAGGAGTGGAGAAAGATTTCTTTTGTTATTCTCTTATACGTTTCGATAATTAATTGAGCGAATACTCAATAATAATACTTTTTGATAGAAAAGTGTGTTTAATTGACATATAAATACATGCTTGGTGAAAATTATTGTGAATTCAGCGTTACATTTTTAGTATATCTTACAAATAAAAGTTTAAAAGTGTTTAAAAATCGTGTATTATTAATATTACTTGCTTTCTCTTTTTGCTTAGGGAGTTAATCAACTAGTCATAAATCAATCTTCAAAAATAAAAGTGCTTTTAAGGGATATTCGAGCTCGTTTCCGTACAGCTGTTATATAACGTAACCGCTAAATTGCGTATCAAAATTAATGTAATTTCAATTAATATTTATGTCACGACAGAGGCAATCAAGCAAATTGTTATGATTTACTTGCCCAAATGCATTAAGCAAAGTCGTATTCAATGTTTTTTTGCGAGAAAATTTATTTTTACGGTAAGTGACCGATGTAATAGATGTGATTCCAGTTATCCAACTTTCAAACGAGCAAATGCGTGAATTACGAAAAGCAATTGCCATCCGTCTAAGGAAGCATAACAATGCGTCGTAACAAAATTTCACGAAGCTTTTTTCGTAGACCATTAAAATTTAAATCTGCAGGTGGAAGATCAGAAGTTCTGATTTTAGACCAAACTAGTTGAAATTAGAAATACGTCCACTTTCCCATTTCTCACATTTACTACAATTACTTTTCGAAGGAAGTAATTATTTACCACGGCACTAACATGCTGTTTGTGCTCTTACAATACTTGAGGCTTCATAAACAAAGTAAGCAATTAATCTCGTGTCGAAATTGAAAAACAGTATTTCAATAGGCGCATCCTGCGTTTCGTTAATCCGCAAAAAAACGCACTTACTCATGCGAAACCGAAAACGATTATCGGCTTTGCGTGATCGGAGAAAAATTATTTTTTTGTCGCACGTTCAAAAGAGAAAAGATCATCGACTTTAAAAAAAAAACTACTATTAACTTTGAATAGAACTTTTTGCGTTTCGAGGAAGGATGCGTTGTTGATCTTTGACAAGTCAAAAGATTTTTTGCGAATGTTAATCGTCTCGCGCCTGACGTGCCTTGAATCTTATATAGGTAAATATGGAGTGTCGACACGTGAGTACCTTGAAAACCGTACCTCGTACTCATCTTTTCTCGAAATGTGATTAATGAGTCAATGTGAAGAGTCAGCGTTGTGCATTTGGCGTAAAAAAAATTAGGGACTTGATCGGGAAATTAAACTAGAGATTTAACTTCGGATGAAAAAGATGTTATTTATTTATTTATTTATGTATTTATCAACTAATTTAAAAAATTAGTCATGTTTATTCTTCTATTATAATCTAAATTATAAAACTAAATTGTTATCTTAATTACAGCATTTCATTATAACTAAAAAATTGAAAAGATACCGGGATAAATGCTGAATCATTTAAATAATTAGTTTGCATAATAGAAAGATTTTCATCGAATTACACTTAAAATTTAATATTTTTCTCCTCTTTTTTAGATAAGAATATAATATGTAAATTATGAAATTCCTGCACGTAACGAAAAGCTTTGCATAGAATTCTTAAGTAATTTTTGTTTGCTTCAACCTAACTCCAACATAAAATGATTTTTTATTTCAGTTTAATATAATATAAGATGTTCAAAAAATTCTATTAGTATAAAATAAGCAACAATCAGCAGAAATCATATTTCGGGAGAGAAATTTGCACTCTCATTTTTTTGTATAAATAAATGTACGTTGGAGTCATTAATGCGATGCTTTGCAATTTGGGCTAATAGACCAACGCGTATAAATAATGTGACCTAAGCCACGTTTGACGAGAAAAAGTTCGGTAACACTTGAACCACTAAACTAAATTAATTAATACATAAATAAATGAGCTCGAAAACCGGCCTACATAATTAATGAGAAACAAGCTAAAACACTGCGTTATTCGAGTTTGAAAATTTAAGAGAAATCCGCAACGCAAACTTCATAAATTAAAATAACTGTTTTAGATCACTAAATCTTTTTCAAAAGTTCCAAGCGTTGCTGTGTATTAAAACACTTCATTTGACACTCGTGAATAATTTCAAAAGTTCAAAAATCTACTAGAATTTTTTCCCAACCCCGTAACTTAAAGCTCTAACTTGCAGCCCCTACAATAAATAATTACCTCAATCATCCTCAAACTCGAGCCTCCCCGCGTGGCTTCCCAGCCGTGTCTGCCCGCAGTAAAATCTATCGCAACGAGCACCGGTCACAAATTTCGCGCTCTCGCATCGTACATCCTCGACTTCCGCGTGCGATTTGTCGCTCACCGCTCGGCGGCGAGTCACAGTCCGTCCGTCCGGGCGCGCGAGTCACTTGGCAATGCAGCCGCGGGTCCGTTCGCCGCTCGCTCGGGCCGGTCAGTTTTGCGGACGCCCGGCGAACTTGACTCCTCTCACTCTTTCTCTGTCTCTCTCTGTCTGTTTCTCAGCGCCTGCCGTCGGGATGAATGACAAGCCCGTCAGCGGAAGATTTTTTAGCCTTCGCTCTTTTTTCGGAGGAAGCACGTATACGCGAGATCTCCGGGAGTGTTGCGCTGCTCCCGATGGCTTAGGAATTCGTCGATCTGGCGATTGAAGGACTGACGGGCGATCGTGATATAATAGCGATCGCGTCAGGTGATAGAGAGTATGGTTTGCGGGAGAAACGATAGGAGTGGGCTGGTTTCGGGAAATAATGTTGCTTTTGCAGTTTAAGGTTGCTGAAAAGCGCAATATTTGGTATGAAAAATGTATAAAATTTATAATTTTATGATTGTTTTACGAGTAATCAAAGTTTTTAAAAAAAAAACCTTAATATTCTTCATATAAAATTTTCATTTTCAATCTTAAAATTAATAATGGGAACCACTTAAATTAAGTCGAAAATTTTTCTAAACGAATAATAACCTTTTAAAGAAAACCCTGCTTGTCTGGTCTAATTAACTCCGTCTATTTTGAAAACGTAATTTACAACCACATAAATCAACAGCTTTAAAATTTTCATTACACGTACCTCGGAAAAGTAGATGTTAACTTAGATTAAAAATATATTTATTTTAATAACTTTTCTTAGTCAATCAGAAGGCGCAAATTCCCAATTTAATATATTTTAATAAGACCGACGCCTTACAATTTTCCGAGATGCAATGTTTTATTTCGAGCTACTACGGATTGCAGGCAAACGGGTTTTGGGAAATATGAACCTAATTGGTACCTTCTGTGCTACATTTTTTACGGTTAACTCTCTTCTAAAATTGTCATACTTCTCTAAACTTAATGGATATTATTCTTCTCGCACTTTAAAGCAATTCCAACGCATATAAATTTCAACATTCTTTAGAATTTAACTATTCTTTAAAATATTATAAATTATTCAGGCACATAGATTTTATACGAACGCTCTTTTTCAAAATTTTAGTACTGGATCTATTTCTATTTCAGATATTATTTCATTGAATTTATTTTTAGATTCGTCAGGTTAATTGAGTAATTCCCTCATCTCCTTTTACTCCCCACGAAAAATCATGCAAAATGAAATGAAAATTATTCTTATTTCTGCCCAACGATAGCCATTTTTTCCCAGTCACTGTTTACAAACGCCTTTAAAATCTGTAAATAGCGACCGCGATGTTTTTTCTCCCACTTTCTTGAAAAAATAACACACCCAAAGAGCTTGCACTTAAAAATTACCAATTAACTCGTCAGCAATTACTTTCGCACGTTCTCCACTCCGCCCGCATAAACCAATAACATACCATTAAAACCGCGAGCGTCCCTCCCTGCAATTCCGACATCCTTCGACAGATACCATCCAAGGAAAAAGGCTCGCCGACGTCCACGCGCTGCAGTTTCCTATTGTCACCAGGCCGGTTCAAGGTCAGCGGCCGAACTGTCGCGAAATCGGCGCGCTCGCGTTTTCAACACGTACAAATGAGCCGGTCGGCGCTCGCGAATTGTAAACGCAGCCTCGCGCGCCCGCGAGGATGTGCGCGTAGAGAACCGCGCGCCATAGAGGAACCCGTCTCGCTCGTCGGGAAACCGGTTTGCAGGGCGAGGTACTCCTCGAACGAAAATGTAGACGGGACTGGTTCGCCGGAAAAAGTTTTCGGGAGCGAGGATAATGAGGCGGGTGCACCGGGAGTTTTCGTTTTGTCTTTGATGCTCGGGTTTGCGCGGGATTGGGAAGGGTCTGGTGGCGCATTGAGCGTGCATTTCTGCGGGTGGATTTTGAAAACTGAAGGGATTTCAGGGCTTTTGAAGATGTTTGAATTCGTATTTATATACTTAATATTTTATGAAGATAAATATTTTTTTTTTGACTATTTTAATTGAAATCACTATACTATTGTGCAAAAGCACTTAAAAATTATGAAATTTGTTACCTATCTAATCTTGGCGGGAATATTGTAATTATATGTTTGAATTAAATTTAGCCAAAATAATGTATTAGTGACACCCCATTATTCAAAACAAAATTTAATTTAATGAATGTAAAACACTTTTAGTATTAAATCATTTTAGGATTATTTTAGATCAAGATTAAATCATTTAATCTTGGGCAAAACTAGATATTTATATATATTGGTATAAGAAATAGTAGTCGCAATTTTATGATTCTTGTCAAAGCGAATCAAATGTGCGAAGGCAATTAGAGACTATAAGAATTGCGTTTACCTTTTCGTTGCAAAAAGTGGAAGTAACTTCCTTCATTTGATTGGCACGTGTAAGGTACGAAAAATGTTTGAAACTATTCCGTACCTGAAGTTTGCAAGTCATTGCCTCTTGTAGCTAAATAAAAAGTGTTATAAAATATTGAATCAAAACAAGTGCAATTTCATGCTAGTTGTCTATTAAAGAAAGCGTTATAGCATTCTATTATAATAATTTATTTTTAATAACTATTTGGTGCCTTTTTTTATTTTATTACCTTCATTTAACCGCATTACATAAAATGAAATCATAACTTACTTTTAAATAACTCATAAAGTTACCCGAACGATATCGTAAACAAACATTGTTGTGATTTTATAAATTATATTTGATTGCATTATGTATTTAGAATTTCTTGAAAATATGAGTCACAAGAGCCTAAAAAAAGGTGAATCGGTTATAAATTTTTAAGTAGCGCTATATAAAAATAAATTGGCTACAAAAAATACAATGTTTTTTTAACATCGGAAGTTGTTTTCATTCTCCAACACATATCTTGTCCAGTCGATGATTCGCCAATACGAAAACGAAAATAATATCCAACCACGACCCGAAACAAAGAGCTTATCAACGAAACCTGCAAATCGTCTCCTCTCGTTCTCTCTTAAAACGCACCCGCAAGTGTCGCCGTGACATTCGTACAAAGAGCAATTCAGGCGAGCAACGACCCGAGGTGCGTTATAAAGCAACACCCCTCCCCCCTGATGGCGACTCCGTAAAGGAACTCACGGGGAAATATAGACGCGCAGCGAAGAAAAGAGAGAGGCGCGCACGGGAGGTGCACTGAACTCGCGCCCGAGGAATCAAGTTCAAGGGCGAAGCGCCGCTCTTCGTCTAGACACTTCTGATTGAAGATACGTGCTGCCTCGAGTCTATATACTTTCGTTTCATGGATTTTGCGAGAAATCACGTGGGCGCGGATTCGATGATTCGAATGAAATGTATGACGATGGGAATAGTGGCAAGGAGGAAAAAGAGTTTGGTTATAATATAAAGAGAGCAAGTAGAAAATAATAAGTTTAGTTTTTAGCTTTTACAACGTTATCAAAATCGGTTGTTCACCTTGAAATAAGGAAAGTCTCAGGGAGTGCTTATATTAAGATGCACATTATATCCTTTTACATTTTCGGTTTTACAAAACCTTTTGTTTAATTTTATTGTAAGAAATTTTAAAGAAGTTTCTGAACGTTATTATTTATTTATTTATTTATTTACTTAATTATTTTAATTAAATGTTTGAAATATTATGCGTAAATAATTTAAGAGAAATAATATTTTGAAAGAAAATAGACAACAAGCTAAGGAAGTGGACAGCATTGAGTATAGTAAAGACAGCTGAACTGTTATAATAATAGTCGAAACAAAAATAATGCGACCTTCATTTTCAACCCTTGAAAAAAAATTTTAGCATTTTTAAAATTTAAAATGCCGATATACAAGATTAAAAGCGGTTTTTTCCAAATGTGCATTATTGCAAAGTAACTGTGTCATGGCTTCCAGCCTGTTTTTACCTACGCCAAAATAATAACTTCTACTTGTAGAATGTTCTGAATCAGCATGAAAAGACTAATCCAATGCTAAACTTTGTACAGCAGTTGATGAGGACAAAAAAAAACTATCACTGAATGTAGCTGAGGTTACAAGGTAAGTACATTGACGAGAACTGCTGCACTTAAAAATATGTTACTGTTTCTATAAATTTAATTTTTCAATTCCTTATTAGGTTTTAAACTTCTTTGTACTCATTGCGCACAGCTCAGCAGAAATTGAATTTACAATTAAATTAAATTTTCCGTTACCCCACGAATTGTCGTCTTTAACGACAAATATAAAAATAACTACTGCGATTCCAAAATGAAATTTCTCGCGAGGAGAAACGTTTCTCTCGTCAGAAGGGAGTCTGCGCTGAATAATTCATCTCGGCGCTCGGTTGTAACTCAGTTGCATTAGCATGGAACGCCTCGCCTGCACGACACGTTTGTAAGTTGTAACCGCGTAATTACGCGCTGCACGCCCGCTGCTCCTGACGCAGTGGAAGATCCCAGAAGGAAAAGGTAAGGTACTGTTGTAAAATTGCTTAACTTTAATGATTTACAGAAGTGCATTTTCAAAATACAGGGTTGAGTTGTAAATTGATATTTTTTAATGGTAAATCGCAGAAGTTAAAAATTATTTTGATTTAAAATGAAACGATATTGTTAATAAATTTAAATACTAAATTTACGAAATTACGTACAATTTCGGAAACAAAAGATTGAGTCTCCGGTTATTATTATCTTGACGTTTTATTTAACCTTTGCGCTTTTGAGTAATACTCATTTTTATTGTTGTTCTACATAATTTCCCTATAAAAAAATCTGCATTTAATTCCACGTTGGTGTGTAGTGAAAAATTAAATTTACACCAGGATATAGACATGAGAAGTTTTTAAGATATAATATTGCAAGCTTTTTAAAAATTTCGGCTACAAGAAAGTCTCACAAAAAATATCGTCCTTTCTCGCATAAAAAACTTACCCAATATAATAAGAAGAGCAAAACCGCCCGCAACCTCTTCAAACTCCAATAATTAAAAATCTAGATTTTTTAAGTCGTTCGTCTTACTAACACTACGCGTTTTAGTACCGCAGCATCCCGCACATGCAGTCGCTGATTACTCAACCAGTGCAATCAAAACTTTTCGCGGACGCAGTTAAGTTCGCTTTCTAGGAAGTCATCGATCAGCGCTGCTTGCAGACGCGTCTCTTCCGGATCAATCAGGCAGTTCTCTGCCGTTTCTTGTCTTCTTGTTTGCACCGAGACGCAATTTTTACTAGTCTGACGTGTGGATTGATGGCGGGCGACAAAGTTAAGCGCTTTCGGAACTGAATTAGCGAGCGACGCTTTCGGTTTCGCGCTTAATTTTTAATTTGGATTTGGTTTTCATCGGTGTTAACAGTTTTATTGAAATCTGTCGTAATCGACTGAATGTTTTTTAGGGTAATCAATTACCGTCTATCGTCGTACAAAGCAAACGAGATTTGATTTAACAATTTTCTATATTTCTTATTCATTATATATATAATAAATACAAAAGTGTGCCTTGCTTTATGTTACACGGAAATAATCTTTTCGATCCTGCACTTCACAATTAATGCTATAATTATTACATCCTACGTATACTTTCCTTTAACCTGCGCCAAAAAATCAATTACCATTCGCATACCACTCTTTGGTAAAACTCTGAAAAAAAAGAACGTTAAAAACTCTGAGCACTAGACAGTCCAGATAATCGTTACCGTGAAGTATATCTTACCTATTTATCGCGTCTAAATAAAGAAGCGATCGGGGGATCGAGATCTCCTCGTAATTCCTCTGAATCGCGCGTATCACTTCTCCCGCGGCGTATTGGGGCGAAACTGCGTTAAATAAATATGGGAACCTACATTCGTTCAAATACATTCTTTTACAAAAAAAGTCGAGCCACACCGGTCGGAGAGTCGTTCGTTACCTGTAGTGGGGATTGAGCGCGAGTCCGGTGTCGACGTAAAACGGGTAAACGGTCGTGAAGTTGATCGGGACCTCTTTTCTCGTTAATCTGAGCTCCTCTATCAGTCCCTCCATCAATCCTGCAACGCGATTGACAGATTGTAGAAATTAACGGAAAGGCGTAGCGATGAAAAAACGAAGGAATATCGAAACCTCTGAGTGCGAATTTGGACGAGCAATACGGGACTTTGTGCACGACGCCGTAAAAGCCGCACATGCTGCACATGCAGACGATGTGTCCCTTCTTGTTTTGTAACATAGACGGTAAAAACGCCTGTATCGTCTTAAATGCAAAGGGGATGAGACTCTGTTTCGTGTCTAAAAACTGGTGACGATCGTATGGTAACGCAAATTTACCCAAAATTGTGATAAAACGTTCACGTCGAACATTTGTTGTATGTCTTCGTCGCTGCACTCGAGGAATGGTCTGTGCACCAGCGTGGCTGCGTTGTTGATTAAAATACTGACCTCCGGTATACCCGCCTTTCTCATAAGTCGTACAGCTTCTCGTACCTCGATTCTTTTCGAGACGTCCACCACGAAGCCGTGGGCCTGTTAAAATGGCGAATTAGTGAAAAAAAAAACCAAATTTTGTTAAAAAATAATCGACTTAATTTTTTGTTATTACTGATAGAGTTATCCAATAAATAAGAAATAAAACAACCTCTCCTACGCATTCTATGTTCATTATTTAAAAAATAAAGCTTTTTAAAAGTGCCTTGCAAAATCGTATTCGAGCATACCTCGCCACCTTCCTTGGAAATGATACTCATCGTTGAACGATTGGCTGTCACGTCTTTATCCCAGCAGACGACGACGCAGCCGAGAGTCGCTAATTGCAACGCCAACTCGCGTCCGATCCCATTCCCAGCACCTGTAATCTGCGACGATTTTTAAAAAAATGTTTAATATTTCCATTTTAAGTGGCATCGATGTATTAGATTTGCGTGTAATGAACTTTAAATACCAAGTAGGCTGAAAATTTTACTATCCTCTTTCGATTCAATTGGCAATGCATCAATGAATTATTAATCAAACGTAATAAGTAAGGAAACTACTTTATACAAAATCTAGAGGAAGTTTAATAATTTTCATATCATCTTTCTTAATTAACCCGCAAATTCAACGAACAAATAAAAACAGCAGAGAAAGAACCTAACATCCACTTAGCCCCACCTCGAGCTACTAACCAAAACAGTCTCTCCCAGCAAATTCTTCCTCGACGGCGGGAAAACGAGCCTGACGGAGGCGACCAGAATGGTGAGCGAGATCTTGGCGGAGAGCAGCAGCAGGTCCCGAACGAGTCGCGGCAGCGGGGCGAACGCCGCGAGCAGCTTCTTGGACAAGCCGCGGCGACGGCCGCCGCCGCCGCCGCCGCCGGGAGGCTTGTCGCCGGCCTGCGGCGTCGATATCACCATCACCGCCGGGCTCGGGATCGCCTGGGATTCGGACTCTCGCTTGCCAGCTTGCCGCTGCAGCTCCGGCCAGTAGCGCATAGGTTAAGGAGTCTAAGGGAACGGGTCTCTCGCGTCGGACGACATACGACGATCGGAGCGTTTGTGTAGGTATATTTATGTGGGCTTGCGAGCTTTTCAGGGGAGAGTGGTGTTCTTTGCGACGTTTGAGATTTGCAAGATTAGGTGGGGTTGATCTTGTTTTTTAAGCAATTCGCAGATAAAAACAAATTTATAAAATGACAATTTGATAAATCCATTTATTAATCTTAATATATAATAATTTTATGAAGTTACTTATGATTGGTTGGTAAGAAGTTTTTAGTATATGACACTAAGAACGAGGTACAAAATATTTTGTATTCTTGTCATTTCAATGATTAAACATTTAATTGAATATATACTTGACAAAAACATATAGGGATGGAAATTAATCCGTCATAAAAGCCCTACTTTATAATCAGTACCATGTCGAAACATTTGATGTATATATAGTTTATATTTTAGTTCCTTATATAGATGTAAGAAATGTTGTACGAATAAAATGTTATAAAATTATTATAAGTATAAGAATTAATGTTGTGCATCTCTGTGAACTACGAAGATTTATTTTAAAGTAACAGAATTAGTATTTTTTCTAAATCTTCTCTGCATAAGTAAGCGTTTATTCAACCCTGGTAGCAAGTTTCCGATAAATTCTAGCCAGAATTCTAGATTCCAGATAGATCCGCTAGATAGAATCTATC
>JAWWML010025300.1:0-14861 GCA_035047165.1 Ormyrus rosae
ATCCTCACTATCAGATAGTTGATCAGAGTTGAAGTCACCTAAGATTATTTTGGTGCTGTAATCATGCATATGCAAACAGAGTTTTTCTATTAAATCAGTGCCACGAATAAATGATGAGTGCGGGAGACGATACACTACTGCGGCAAAGATAGGGGCGTGCCCTTTTGATGTAATTTGACAAAATAAATATTCTGGTTTACCGGGTTTACCTGTCGAAATAACATCGGACGAATCGACAATGGAAGCCTCCAGAGATTCAAGAATGAAGAGAACCACGCCACCTCCATTCCTGTTTCTGTCTCTTCGAAAAAGAGTGTAGCTATCCAATTGAATAATAGAATCAATTGTTGAGTCAAGCCAAGTTTCGGTATACTTGATTTCTTAGTGTGTGTAGACGCAAAGAAATTTACACGCTCTAATAGTAATTCACGCTCAAACAGTATTAAGAATAAGGTCTAACACACACGTAATAATAGTTATAATAGTGCAAATAGTTTTAGTAGAATAAATGAGCAAGAAAGCGTAGAGCGACTAAGTTAAAAAAAGAAGCAGCACGATTGAAAATCTCGCTTACGCGAAGAGCAGACGAAGTGTTGTGTGAGAGTCGGTAGACAGTCGGTAGTCTTGATTTCTTAGTGTGTGTAAACACAGATGAGAGTCGACGGTTGCGCAAATAAACAGATGATCGTCGGTGTAAACAGCTGCTTTGAAATCCAACCGTCGTTGTAAACAAAAACTCCAGAAAAAGAAACCAGCAGCAATTGCATGAAATGTATCAAAGAACCGGTGATCAGCCAAAAATGTTGATGACAGATGTTAAAAGTTGAGGTGATAAAGTAGATACATACCACCGTGAGTGCGCTTATAGTGCACTGCTCCGAAGAAGACAAAGCCAAAATAGTAAAAAAAAAAAAGTTCTTGGAGGCAAGTTTGTATTTTGTTGAAAAATTGAAAGAAAACTTAAAAATACTTGTAAACTTTGAATGATAGAAATTATATTAGAAGTAATTAGAAATAGATCTACGGAGCGTAAACAAACCCGTCCGTCGCGCTCGACAGCCGAAGAGAGAGCCGAAGAGAGAGAGAGAGGGGGGGGGGAGGGGAAGAGGGACAGGAGAGACAGGAGAGAGAGGGATATTTAAAAAACTCACATAGCTATAAAAATTATTGTTTTTATTTATCGCACACACACGTATACTTACATACTTGTATACACACACACACACACACATACACACACACACACACACATACACACATTAATTTATAATCATTGGCGCACATATAAAAATTAAAGCAGAATTGGTTTCTCTTCTTTGATGGTGAACTCTTCCTCCATTTCTTCCTTGACGCTTTCGAAGATATCTTCTCGATGGGCTTCTTCGACGACCTCTTCAAAGATGTCTTCTTGTTTAATAAGAACCATCTCGAACGCTGGACACCGCCTGACGTTGATTTGGTTTACCAGTGGAGGTGATGCCGGAGATTCCATCTCGTCCAGACACGGCACGGCATTTCGCTGCACACATTGCAGTGCAGCACTGAACATCGCCAGCACTGCCTCCACGTGCGTGGGGAGTTTTTATATTTTTTTAATTTTCACTTCTCACACCGGGGCACTAAACTCATCTTCGGAGTTATTTTTTTCACTGCGCAGTTTCTTAACGCCACGCGAGCGAGTCTCCGTTAACTTGTAAGGTTCCACTTTCTTGACACTTAACAAATTGCGGATATCTTGAAGAGGACGCATCTTGAAACTACTATCTTCAAGTGTTGTTGTTCTGCTGGGTGTCGGAGACTGAGTGAGCTCTCTAGATCTGTGCGAAAAGCATCCCCGCGCCTAGAGTTCTTTTTCCATGGTTTTAATATTTTTCAGCTGTGTACTTGGGAAAATCCAAAAACTGGCGAGAAAGGGTCTTCGGAAAAATTCAAGACAATAAAACCCTCGACCGGCATATGAAACACACGGCCTGCAAAGCGCTGGCTTACTTTTTTTTGTGAGAGAGGCACTATGGCTTTATTGTTCAGGCGCTGCGACATCTGATCGAATCGGTTTTCCCGTCTCCAACTTATTGACTTAAGTGCGCATTCGGAGAAAGTCGTAAACGCTGTCCAAGCCCTTTTTTTTGGTGCTGGAGTAAGTAAAAACGAACCGCTCTCGAAAACTCATAAACAGTACGCGTCTGGACGCACGTTGATGAATAAACGATAGCCTGCATGTTTTTCCGCAATGCGCCTGTTTACTTTTTTTGAGAGAGAGGTACTATGGGTTTATTTTTCAACGATAGGATGTGTGTTATTTCCGATGAAATAAAGAAATGTCGTTCTTTGAGACTGAAAGAGTGTTAGGGGCGTTTAATGTTTCAAAACTCCGAGTTTTAGTATGAAATATAATAGCAAAAACACGCGTACGAAAGACCCTTGTTTCAGGGTGTAGTAAATCAAGCCAGTTTTTAATTTCTCAACATCGACGCGACAGCCGAGACTATTTTTCTGTAAGTAATATAATTGTAGGCTCCAATCGAAATACAAACAGATTAAACATCGGTGTTCTGTTCAGTAAAAATCGAACGCCCCCTCCACTTTTCTTACGAATGCTTAAAAGGGACTGAGTCTGTCCGATTTTTATTCATTACCAACGCCTACCGTAGAACAACTGCATCTAACGTCCGTTATAGAGCCTGTCATTATGGAGAGTCGAGTCAAGCCTGTTCTGCGGGAATTAGTGTTGAAAATTGCGCTTGGTTTGCGCTTCGAACTCTTAGGCGTGTGGCGTCAGTGTAATCGTTTGTGACAGCGTCGCATACGCTCAATAACGTTCGTGAGTTTAAGACGTGAATTCCGCTTTTTCTATCACAATGCGGCTATCGGCGAATTGCCCGCTATTTTAGCAGAGGGTATTTTCAGAATGTCCAAACCATACTCGTAATAGTCGGTGAGTTTGTGACTTCGTTAGGCATGGAAAATTTAAGGGTGTTAAAACCCTTAATTGAAGAATACAGAGATCAATTTGATAAGTTTTTATGTTTTGACAAAATAATATATTTTTATTTTCTTACGTTATAATTTAAATCTGGTTTTCAGCTATGATTAGTTTATTAGACGATGTTGAAAACGATACCGGAACTCTCGAGCAACAGCAGCAGTAGCCTAGTGTAGCGCTAATCGACACTGATAGTATTAATGAAAGCTCGAGTGAAACGAGCAGTGACTGTGAATGTGATAGTGACGATATTGACAGTGACGCTAGCACCGTGATCGTCGAGCAGCAGTCTGTCGGTGACGAAAGAGGTATAAATAATTACCATTATTATACCAGCGAGTCTGAGGCAGAAGAACAGGACGAGGAGCAACAGCAATCACCCCCATTAGTAAACATTCCGGCCAATGAGGAGGAAGAAGAAGAGCAGACTACCAACAACGGACAAGTTCGCGAACAATTGTGGAAGTTTGGCCGCTACATATGGGAAAATTATGAAGAATTGGTAGCAGCTGTCTCGCACGCTCTTGTCAGCATGCACCCGGATATGAACGCTTCCCTCACTAAAGAACACGATCCTAGAGCAGTACTTAGTGAGTTTTACAACAGACCACCGACTGCCCGGGAACTAGGCTCTCGTGTTTTCGACGAAAGCACGCAAAGCTCAGTTTATCGGACCTTCAATCCGGAAAGTCGTCTAGATCGTACTATCAAGGAATGTAAGTATTATTATTATTAATACGTATTTTTATTTAAAAATTTACTATATTGCATTTTCATTTTTTTTTTTTTTTTATTTTTAAAGTTATTTGACGACTAGAAAGTGGCGACGAACACCTGCCTTATGAAATATCCAGTAATATCTGGTTTAATATTTACATACAGAGAGTAAGAAATGTTCCACGAGCCCGCGAAATTCGCTGGTTTCATGACATGGCTGAGGATTTTTCATCCTCTCTGTATGTAGATTTTAACATACATGAACTGCTTCAACGTGTTCGTGAAGCTTTCCAATAAACGTAAGAATAATATTTAATTTACCGTACAAAAATCATTCAGAATTATTAAGCTAAAAATATGAATATTAATATTATTTTGTTAAATTTTTGCAGGTGATACGGAAAAAAGTGATTCATCCGAGTCGCAAGCATCCTCGGAAGGATCTACAAGCTCTCTCTGGCCTTGTCTCCCCCCGTCGCCGAAGTCGCACAATAGCGGGGTATTAGCACCGGGGCAGAGCCTACATTCTGCTACCTGTCTTGATCAGGCCGGCACAGACCACGTGACAGTGCAGACAATTACTACCTGCTGTGAGGCGAGCTTATCGCAAATCTGTCATCGGACTCCGTTTGGCCTTCTCTTCCACCTTCAGCCCCCAGCGATGTCTGCATCGAGCCGAGCGTCGCAGACCACGCCCCTTCAAAAACAACAGCACTACATCCAGCTACCTGTTCCGAGCCGGTGTGTAGCACCAAACCGCTACAGGTAGGAAGAGGCGACTCCCTCGAATTGCGTCCGATTAGTTTTAGGATTGTAGTGACAGAAGAAAGCGAACAAAGAGTTCGCAAGTTTAATGTCTTTGGAAGGCATATTGTTTTGCATATAAAAGAATTATCTTCCGAAGACATTAATCCTGTTTTGTGGCTGGAAGCTGCAATGCAGGATATTCATGCATACTTAATAGCGTTTAGCTCATCTCCGAGAGATCTGATAGGTATTATAAATAGGCGGTCACGTGATCGGAAGTGAGCCTAGAACCGGATGGAGGTCTGACGAAAATCTAGGGGGAGAAAAAGAATATTTCTGAGCGGAAATCTGCCAAAAAATTTTTCAATTGCAGATATCTTTGGATATGATAAACATTTTTAAATGAAACTTTTTGATTTATGTTCTACTATGAAATAGCTATTTATTAAGCTGTATTTATAGTAGTTCACATGATCACAAGAAAAATAAGAGCAAATCAAAAATTACGCGTAACAATATCAAAGTATAAAGGTAGCGGTCGCCCGGCTCAGTAGTACTCCTACTTGCCACAGGGCGCTCCCGCGCCCTTTAATATCTAAATTAGATTCGAATTCCTTTCACCTGCTTAAAATTAAATCAACGTTTTCATCATAAATGTCAATAAATTTCATCTCTGCTAGAATTTCATTCTCTTCATTTCTGAAAGGTATGTGCAGAGTAACCATCTCACGTTTACATTCATTTATATCCGTTTCAATGTCATAATTTCTGTACCTAATAATATGTGGCTCCTCTCTCTGTACAAAAATACCTTGCTGATTAATGTAATATTTAGAAACGAATTGTGTTAAGGTGACGTGTTCTAAATCTTCTGGTACGTTCGTATTTATCAAACCAATTTTCTTTTCAAATATTAGTTGACTCTTCATCCAATTCACGTAATTGTTATTGAGTTTTTTTGATTCTTTGTCTTTCAATTGGCCATATTGTTGGTATGTATACAAGTTTGATTGAACTTTTTGACATTGGTTCACGTAGTAGGTACGCAGCTTCTTGACTCGACATTTCCACTGAATTAAGTAAGTCTACACTAAGTTTACGTGTTATTTCTACTACGTTAAATTCCGGATGTTCATTCATGGTTTCAACGATTTTTCTTTGCAGATGACTAATACCTCTATTAGTTTTATTGGCATATTCTACAACATAAGCAGCACAAGAATATTCTTCAGTAATTATTTGAAAATCTGTATTAGAACCCAAAACACTTAAAACGAAAGGATTAAATGGATTAAACCATTTTTCACACGGTTTTCGTTTTAAAAAAACTTTAACTCGGCTGATGCCTGCACGAAGTATATTCCTGTAATGTTCATCAGATTCTATAAAATTTTTTTCATAAAATTCATCAATACTGTCATAGTCAATATTTTCTAAATTAATTCTAAGTTGTGAATAATGTGATTTATATTTTTTAAAATCTACATTTGAGATGCCCTCTGCTGACACTTTCATAGGTGTTAAAATCATGGTTGACCGACATGGCATAAAAGGTACTTCGAATCTACATTTTTGTTGTTTGTTTGGTTGAATTTTTTTATAGCAGGTAAAAGTGTGCTTATGCGTTTGTAATTTAATATGCCTTGTTGCTTGTGATACTGAAACTGAAATTAGTGTGTCGATTAATTCTATGGCATCATGGTAATTCTCCCCAAGTACGTCCTCTGGAGCATTTTCAAGCCATAGTAGAATATGTGCATGTGGATTTCCGCGATGTTGAAATTCTATGCGTTTAAAATAATCGACGACTCTGTATTTTCCAAACGGACTAAACTTCTTTGATTGTAAAATAGTCATTAATACATTAACTAATTTATTAAAGTAAATACCAGACGTAACTGTATCTTCATTAATAAGTGTACTTTTTTCAATGAATTGTAAATCTATTGCTTGTTCTTTTGAAATTTCTGCTCCATTATTTTTCAATTTGTATAATAACCGTAATAAATCTGTCTATCCTATCTCATTAGCACTGAGAGTCATGAAAGCTGTGAGTTTTCCTTTTTGCCTAATAATAGCGAAAAGATCTCTTTTTCGATCCGCCCAATATCAAGCTGAATTTGCTATACACCTGAGGAACGCAAAATTGCTTTTTATGCAGTTATGGATGTACCCTTCTGATTCAATTTGTTGCCGAGTAATATTAGTGTTTGTTCCAACAAACTTAAAAGCAACAGTAATACTATCTCTAACTCTTAATCGCATTATTTTTAAAGCAACATATAGCAGATGATGCGTAACACCTCAGCGATCCGTTCGTCTCAATTCACTTGAAGCGATCATAAATGGAGTAACATTAACATCTTCTCTGAATTGCCTAAATTGACCTAAATAAATTTCTGGAAAAAACAATTCTTCTGCATGTTCATCAAAAAGCAAACTGTGTGGAACGTTGTGTTCAGCAGATGCTATTGCTAAATAACTGTCTTCATTCCACAGCAAAGTATGCTGTTGAGCAGTAAGGTTTTCTTCAATAGGAATATTTTCACTTACATCTTCAAAAGGAATTTGTTGTTGGACTTCATCAATATCATTGAGAAATTGTTGATTTACTGTAATATTATAAAAAATATAAAGAGGTGTTGTTACCAAATATTGCATACCATATTTTAATCGTTCTTTTATTAACTAATCCTTGCAAATAACTGGACTTATGAATGAGTTTTTTCTTTATGTGAACGTAGAAGCAATGATCATCATCAATATTTCTTGTCAATCCATGAACCATATTTGAAACAGAAACGGGTACATTAATAACTTGCCCGTAAATACCGTATTGCCCTTGCACGTGTCAGTCTTCTTATTTGCATGAACGGAATTCTTGGTGAAATGAACCTTTCTGAAATTAAATCTAATTTTGGTAGGTGTGTTGGTATTGGGTGATATTTGAATCCGTTGTACGTTGCCATAATTGGAATTTTCTTTTTGCCTAAAGCGACTTTGCAAGTCGAGCATATAAATGTTGGAAGGTTGGAAGAAAAGTTCTAAAAATATAATTAAAATTATAATGAAAAATCGAAGAAAACGAAAATAATTACTGTTAGTATTTTTCTCAAAATGTCAGTATGATCATTTGAAGCAGCACGTAAATCATTTTTGAACCATAATCTATTGCAAACCATACATGCACTACCAAAAGGATTGTTTTTAAATTTGTCTTTAAATTCTCTGTAAGCCTTCTTATACATAGCCTGTGGTAAAATTTGACTAAAGAAAAATAAATAAAAAAACCAATTAAAAATATAGTAAAATTGAAAAATAGTTATGAAAATTATACCTTTCAGATTCTCCTCTTAATTTTTCAACAGATTTTGCCTGTCTTTCTCTTAGTTCTGTCACTGATTGATAATTACTTTTTTTTTTTTTTTTTGTTCAACAATTATCGTTTGTACAGCTCTAAAAATCAAATATAATTGCATAATTAAACTCCTTTTTTTAATATCAATTTATTTATATTAATAAAACCATTATAATAATATATAAATATTCTTGCGATTGATCTGCACTTGCTTGAGTAGCATTTGACAATTCTGTAAATTGTGCAACTGATTTTAATTGTCTTTCTTTAAATTCTTGTACTGATTGACAATTACTTTTTTTGGTTTGTCATTTATAGTTTGTACAACTCTAAAAATAAAAGTTAATTGCATAAGTTAAGTCTTTTAAAAGTGTCATTTTATTTAAATTAAAGAAATCATTTTAATAATGATAATGTATACTCTTGCGATTGATCAGTAGTAGATTCTCTTGGTGTATCAGTAGCGACAGCGATTTCATTTAAATTTTGTTTTTCCAATCTTCTTTCTTTCTCTAAATTTTTGTTGCCGTTCATCGTTACTTTGTGGCTGGCGTTTTCTTTTTTGTACATTTAGTTCTTCTTGAGTTTGTTGTCTATGAACATCTGCTACTACTTCTATTTGAACGGTGCTAAAAATAATGTATAATAAGTCATTCTTACACGCATTTTGAACAAATATTTTACTTACCTAGTATTTGGTGTATTTGTAACCTCTTCAGAACTATTATCAATACGTTTTTCTTTATCCATATTTGTTGTTCAGATAACACATACAAAATTACTTAATAAACGGCTAATGTAAATTTTAAAATATTTGCACTTCTCTAGGCGTAGAGTTTAAGTTATCACTGTCCGGTAAACTATTATTCGTAAACACTAAGAAAGCGCATGCGTGGAAGAGCACGGTGGCTGAACGCGCGCGCGCGCGCGAAAGAGAGAGAGAGAGAAAGCGCGCGTGACCGATTGGGCCGGCGAGTATTGAGAGAGAGAGATAGAGAGAGCACGCACGCGGTTGGGTGGGAGAAGCGCATGGAAGCCAGGCGTGGGGATTAAGTAGGGGATTTCGTTACGCTTCTTCCCCTATCCGGCTTTCACGTTTTTTCCCCTCCTCGGCTTTCACTTCCCACCGGTTACCCTCCCATAAGAAGTTATCACTTCAAAAAATATAGAAAATAAAGAAAGCTCTGCAACGATCGATAATTCAAATAAAAAATTTTTATTCGTTTTTTATGATTTCGAAACCCGTCAAGATACCCTCTGCCGGAATTCCAGTGCAACAAAAGTTCATGTCCCAAATTTATGCGTGGCACAGCAGGCGTGCAGCGATTGCATCGAATGCGATGACTTACGTCGCTGGTGTTCTAGTTGCGGCGTACGTGAACACATTTTTAGCGAAGACCAGGTAAAACAGTTTATAAAAATGTACGTTCGAAATAATTCGATTATTTATCAAATCATACGTATAGCACATAATGCTAAAGGCTTCGACGCACAGTTTATATTTACATGAATTATCTAAAGAATCGTCGCGAATTTTACCCAGCGTGATTTTAAACGGACCAAGCATCGAGACTATGCAATTAGGACGCACAAAATTTATAGACAGTTTAAATTATTTCCACATGAATCTAAGCGCGTTGCCCAAAGCTTTCGGGCTACCTACCGGTAATAAGAAGGGTCATTTTCCTCACCTTTTTAACACAATGGAAAATCAACAGTACGTGGGGCCGATGCCGGATCCTGAATTTTATGACCCCGACACGATGTCCGCGTGCGAAAGAGCGGAATTTTATACTTGGTACAACGAACTGCGCGTACATCGAACTGTTTTTGATTTTAAAAAAAAAATTATAGATTATTGCAGAATGGATGTAGAAATTTTACGAAGGGCATGTTTAGCTTTCCGGAAAATATTTCTCGCTGTCGGAGAGACTGATCCGTTCGTAAATGCTTCGACAATTGTTTCATCGTGCTCGTATTTATTTAGGAAAAAATTTTTAAAGCCCGAAAGCAGCGGAATAATACCGCCAAACGGATATCGTCGGGCCGACTGACACTCGCAAAAATCTATAGAATGGCTATTATACTGCGAGCGTCAATTCAATAGCAAAATAATTCACGCCGGGAGAGGCCGTGAGTAGACTTCCCGAGAGCTTCCTTGTCGATGGTTACTTGTCTCCTGCCCCCGCCACCGACGACGACGGGGCTGCAATAGTAGACAAAGGTACCGTTTTTGAATTCCAAGGCTGCTACACTCATGGCTATAAAAACTGCTTCAAAAATAGTCGGTAAAAAATTATGAGATACGGCCACACTTTTGATGAAGCACACAAGCAGACGCGCGCGAAATAGATCGCATAAAATTTCTCGGATGTAAAGTGTGTGAAATTTGTGACTGCGAATTTGAGCGATTAAAATAAAAAAATCCCGAGATTTCGCGATACGTGAGTAATCATCCAATAATAACGAAAATGACGTTAAATCCACAAGACGCTTTTTATGGCGGTCGAACTGAAAATCTCGTTACGTATTACGAGTTGAATAAGGACGAAAAAATTAAATACATAGATATATGCTCGTTGTATCCCTACGTGTGTAAGAGAGGACAGTTCCCCGTCGGACATCCAAGTATATTAGTCGGGCAAGAGTGTAACGTTTTAATACGCGGGGATAATAATAATTTAATATCAGTAGAGGGGCTTATAAAATGTAAAATTTCACCTCCGCGCAATTTGTTTATCCCTTTGTTGCCAATAAAAATGCACAAGCGGCTCTTGTTCGCGCTTTGTCGCTCCTGTTGCACTGAAATGCGCCAAAGCGATTGTACTTACGAGCGAGAAGATGAGCGCGAGTTTACAGGTACGTGGGTCGCGGACGGACTGCGTAAAGCCGTCAAACTCGGCTACTGAGGTCTGTTTGCTGAATAGTTCAACACGTTTTTACAAATCAAACAACAGGCCAGCGGGTGGCCTAGTTGGTGCGACGACGACGACGAGCCTGCAAAGCAACGGTATTTAAACGAGTATAGAGAGAAAGAAGGCGTACAATTGCAATACGATCGCGTAGAAAAAAATGCCGGCTTTCGCGCTGTAGCAAAAATGTGCTTGAATTCTTTCTGGGGTAAATTCGGTCAGCGAGATAATTTAAAACAAACAGATATTGTCAAGACATCGAAAGATTTTTTTGCTCTTATTCCAGACCCCGAGAAAGAGGTACTTGATGTTCTGCCTGTAAACGAGGAGGTTTTATAAGTAAGCTGGCGATACAGAGGCGAAACGATGGAGCCGGCACCAAATACTAATGCCGTTATTGCAGCCTACACAATGGCACAGGCGCGTTTAAAATTTTATTCTTATTTGGAGAAACTCGGACGCCGCGTTCTATACGACGACACCGATTCGTGCATATATATGTATGTCGGGAAGACAACGAAAATGAATATAGTCCTCCGCTCGGCTCTCTGTTAGGCGACATGACCGACGAGCTTCAGGCTTACGGGCCAGGTAGCTACATTGAGAAATTTCTCTCGGGCGGACCCAAGTTTTATGGGTTTATAGCCAAGACTCTGGACACTTGTAGTACTGTCGAGTGCTGTAAAATTAAAGAAATATCCCTTAATTTTGCAAACTCTTTAAAAATAAATTTTTATAGCATGTTAAATGTAATTGATTAAGTGTTTAAAAACACAATCGCTGACTATGAAGATAATTATAACGACGAAAATAATATAAAAATAAATTTTAAAGCGATCAGACGAACAGCTTTGCACGAGGTTGTTACGAAAAAGGAATTCAAAACGTGTAGCGTAGTTTTGAAGAAGAGGCGACACATTTCGCACACTCTCTCTTTACCATTTGGATATAAGCGCGACGATATAGACTTGTAAATACTTTATTAATTACTTGTATATAGCGTATAAATTTGCGAAGTTTTTGTAAAAATAATGTATATATTTTCACAATTTTATTAATAAAAAGTATGTATTAAATAAATTTTTTATTTTTAAATGTTTGTAAAATATTTTTTATCCCAATTAATCCCCTTCTTTTTATGTTTCCTTTTTGCATGCAGAAAAAATAGATTATGATATCCGCGTCCGAGCGCGCTCGATATAAACTTATCACGCGCTCGGTAAAAAGCTGATCATCCCGGCCGCCCGCACGCTGTTTAAGCTTATAAAGCGCGCCTCAAAAGCCTAATATCCGCGGCCGAGCGCGCTCCAAGCTCGTAACGCGCGCTCGCCGGTCCGCGCCGCCGCGTGGAAAAAAAGATGCACGTAGAGATTTCGTCATTTTCGAGGATGGATTTGCGCTGGAAACATACCTGCTGCGTGTGCGGTTCTACAGGCTGCGGGAAAACGCAGTTTGTGAAAAAATTTCTTTCCCAGCTGTCGGAGATGTGCGACTCACAGTTTGACCGTTTATTGTTTTATTACGCAGAGTGGCAACCGAGCTACAGAACAGAGCTAGCCAGAGGCTTAAAAATTGAATTTCGAGAAGGGCTTCCGCATCCCAGCGACTACTCTGGCGATAATGAAAAACGAAAGCTTTTAATCCTCGATGATTTGATGCGTGAGTCTTCGAGCGATATAATTTTAGATTTATTTACAAAAGGTAGTCATCATAGCAACATCAGCGTAATATTTATCACGAAAAGTATTTTTCACAAAGGAAAAGCTCAGCGAGATATCAGTCTGAACACCAAGTATTTGGTGATTTTTAAAAATCCTCGTGATCGCGCTCAAATACAACATCTTGCTCGTCAAGTTTATCCGGAAGATTTTAAATTTTTACAAGAAGCTTATCTCGATGCCATAAGAGGCCCACACTCTTATTTATTTCTCGATATATCGCAAGATGCACGCGACGAATTTCGTGTGCGCACGTGCGTTTTTCCTCGCACTGATAAGGTAAATTACGTATATGTACCAAAACATATAAATATACGATAAAAAGGAGTAGCGTTACGGTGCTTCAAGACAGTCAATCCTTGACAATAGGTGAAAGAAGAGCGTCGAGACGGGGCTCGGCGCAGCTACCTGGAAAGCATTTTTCAAAAAAACACGCCGCCCTCCTCCTTACTCCTCAGTCAGTCCGACGGAACCTTGCGCAAAGCCTTGCTACGCTGCGTAGACAAAGCAGGCGTAAGGTGCATATGCGAGTGTGCGCTTAATGTCTTGCAAGGCAACGTACAGGTGAAAGCGCCGCAAAAAAAGAAATTGCAAAAGCACAAGCACGTGCTAAGAAAATTGGTTCGCGACGGTAGCAGAAACCGGCGTGTCGGCTGGCAAAATCGAAAACGTGTACTGATTCAAAACAGTGGAGGTTTTCTACCGCTCTTGCTAGCTCCACTAATTGGTACACTCGTCTCAAAGCTTTTCGGTAGTAAAAGCGAGTGAAAGCCGAGATATAGAGCACGCTCGTAAAATGATTATCGTACCCGAGGACTCGCTTCCACGCTATGAGACGACACTGTCCGCCCGCCCGGTTACAAGCCCGGCAACAGCAGAACCGACGGCGTGCGAAGACTCTGTTCAAACGTGCAGTGATAACTTGTTTAGATTATATGCCGAAATGCACAAAATTCTGCACAAGAAAATACATTCTAATGAGCGTGAAAAATGCTTAAATTATTTGCAAGTGTTGAGAAGGTATTTATTTTTTAAAGATAACGAGCGGTCAAACGAACGCGAGGCCGAACGCGAGTTGGACAGCATTGACGCTAATCTGATGCTTCTTAACGAAGAAGAAATTTTAGACGGTGTCTCAAAGGCACACGTGCCAAGAGCGAGGTTTCTGCTGAGGCATTGGAAAACTACGGCTCCCGAGCGTTTAAAGTGGGACAATACAGGTACCGGTATACTAGACGGCCGTAAAATCGAGGGTTCCAACATAATTGAGCTGTTGAACGACGTTGTAAAAACGAGGCAGAAAAAAAGGGTTGACGCGCGTGGTAGCAAAGCACCTGCTGGCCTCTTTCCGTTTGCAAAATTTATTAAAACTACCGATACATCGGATAATTTGATTGGTAATCCAATAATTTTAAACATTGGTCAAAGATTGGCTTCGCTTACAAATGTGAAAAACAATATGTCTTTTGAAAAACAGTATTATGAGTTGGAACACGAAGCGGGCTACGCCGGTGCTCGAAATCTCATACGCGTGAATAGAAAAGGAAACGCTATAGCCAATAATATTGAGAAAAAAAGATTTACGACTGGCTCTCTAACCAAGATGCTTATACGCTACATCGTCCTGTGACTCGAAAATTCTCAAGATTGCATTACAACGTGACTAATATCGATGACTTATGGGAGTGTGATTTAATGCAGCTTACTCTCTGAAAGACTATAACGACGGTGCCACGTACTTTCTAGTGGTCGTGGATGTTTTGAGCAAACACGCCTGGATCGAAGCGTTTCGCGACAAGACCGCACGCAGCGTAGCAGACGCTATGGGTCGTATTCTTCAGCGGACAAACGGTCGGTCACCGCTCTGTTTACAGTCCGACTGAGGCAAGGAATTTGTCGGCTCGGCTTTTCAGACCCTCTTGAAAAAATATGAAATACGATTTCGAGTGGTGAGAAATCCAGACGTCAAAGCGGCCGTTGTGCAAAGACTCATATGTACGATAAAAGAGCGCATGTGGCGTTATTTCTCGCACTCAAACACAAATCGTTAATCGATATAATAGGAAAAATTATACACGCGTACAATAACACGCTACACACCAGTATAAAAATGAGACCTGCCAAAGTAAATTTATACAACGCTGCGAAAGCACGTAAAAATTTAGAAAAAGCTGCATTTCGACGAGAGCGCACGAGAAGGTGGGGGACACCTAAATACAGTAACACCTAAATACAGTAACGGGGACTATGTACGCATTAGTCGTACAAAAAACACCTTTGAGAAAGGGTACACGGAGGAATTAACTCTCGTCGGTAAAAAGCGTATGAGTGAAGAGCGCTTTAAAATCAAACGCGTAATTCGTAAGAGAGGACGAGGCTCGAAGCAGGAGGCGCTTGTCAAGTGGGTGGGATACCCAGACAAATTT
>JAWWML010025310.1:0-14845 GCA_035047165.1 Ormyrus rosae
ATGCCTAGCGGCGGATCCCGGGGCGGGGGTTTGAGCCAGGGGGAGGAGGTCCCCTCGATGCACTCCCGCCGACTCTGATCTGCAGTTTTAACTGCAGGGCGCAGTCGGCGGGCATGCATCAAGGGGGTGAGGTTTTAGTGGGTAGGCCGGCACCTTTCGTGCCGGAGAGTCCCACACACCAGGGGGCCGGCCCACTGACGGTTTATTAAAGATATCCTCCCTCCTCTAAAAAAAAAAAAAAAAAAAAATTTATAAATACCCAGAACGCTTAAACCCTGAAAATTTTTACCCTTTCAATCATTAAACCCTGAATCCTACAACTTTTAAACCCTAAACCCTTACACCTCAAAACTTTCAAACCTTAACCTCTTCTGACCGGCACCATGAATGCACAAATAAAAATTTTTTTTTTCATGGATCTATTATTCTTTTGCCCTAACAACTTGAAATATACAGACATATATCCTTTACTGTATATATTTTCTTATATAAATGCATGTCCACATATGTGGACATTAGTTCTATTTGGAATGAAAAATTGCGTGGGAGTCGTTTATATATTCAAAAAATAACCCACTACCAACCCCAACACCTTTCATCCCACCGGTTAATCTGGTTACTAAAGAAATAATCCACAATAAATATTTTTTATAGCACTTTTAATTTAATAGCGGTCGTGATAGATTTTGCTTTCTTTCGAATGCAATTATAATAGGCAAAAATTAATTTTTAATTAAATGTGATCGTTTCTCGCAGAATTTTATTCAAAATAGTTAATGCCACGTCACAATAGTAAATTTAATGTTTGTCCACATTTGTGGACGTCAGTTAGAAGAGGTTAAACCCTTAGACTGTAAACTCTGAGCCCTCGAATCTTAAACTCTGAAACCTAAAAAATTTTTTTTAATCCTTGAAACCGTAAACCCTCAACCATTAGACCTTTAACCCTGCACTCTCAAAACTTAAACCGAGAACCCCTGAACCTTCAATCCGTAAACCCTGAATCCTTAATCCTACATTTCTTAAACCTTAATCTATTACGTCCTTCAACCTTCAAACCTTAAAACCTGAATCTTTAAGCCCACAATTCTTAACCCGTAAATCCTGAAACCCTCAACTCTTATTTTCCAAACCCTTAAACCCTTCAAACCGTAATGCTTAAACCCCCATGGCTATACCTCCAATCCTGTATCCTCTACTCTTAAAACCCAGAACCATTTAGCCCTAAATTCTTAAACTTTCGATCATTAAACCCTGAATCTTTAATCATACAATTGTTAAACCCTAAACTCTTACACCCTGAACCCTTCATACCTTAAACCCTTAGACTTTCAACCCTGAACCCTCAAATCTCAACACTTAATCCCCGAACTCTTAAATCCTGAACGCTAATTACATCCTAAGCTCTTAAATCCTCAACCGTAACCCTCCACTCTTCATCCCTACACCCCTAAACCCTAAATCTTTCAAGTCTCAATCCTTAAACGCTCAACGCTTGGATCTTCAATTCTGAACTCTCAAATCTTAAACTGAGAATCCTTCAACCTTCAATCCTTAAACCCACAATTCTTAAACCCTTACACCCTGAACCCTTTAAACAGTAAACCCTTAAACCATCAACCCTGAACCCTCAAATCTTAAACCGAGAACCCTTCAATCTTCAATCCTTAAACACTGAATCCTTAAACTCTCAACTCTTAGACCCTTCAATACTTAACCCTCAATTCTTATACCCGGAACTCTTCAACCCTCGATTTTTAAACCAACAATCCTTAAACCAACAACTCTTAAATCCTGAATCCACCACAGAACTCGGGGCGAGGGTGTCTAGCACAAGATATATGCTTGCCATTTAACTTGCCGAGGTGCGTACGTATACTATTTTTTTGCTCGACGTCGCCGGAAAGCGGCAACTTCGTTTTCAGAAAGTTGGCGCTTTGCGGCCGGAGAGCAGAAAAATTACATTTTGCAATTGCACAACACCGAAGGTAAATTTATAATTAATTTTTGTAAATTTATTTTTCTTATTTTTTTATAATTTAAAATAAGTTCAAAATTTTTTAATATTTGTTTAAGTAATTTAATGTATAACGCTTATTTAAATTGAGAAAGTTATTTCAATTCTATATTTTTATTCACCACATTAAAACACCTTCCTAATTTAATAAATCTAAAGTATATTAAAAAATATCTTTCTAGTTAAATTGGTTAATTTTTTATTGATTGATTAAATTTGTATTAAGTGCATAATTTTGTGTTTAATTACGTGATTAATAACGTCGCAAAAGGGTCGATAACATTACGTTATTAATCACGTTATCAATTACGTTATTATTCATATAAATAAGCGCCGGATTTTTTTCAGTAGGGGAGGAATATACTATCATACTGACAAATGAAATTGCAAGTGTATGTAACTTTATTGAAGTAGGTGAAATAATGTGCATCTGTGCTGTACTCAATTTATTACACTATTAAAAAATATTAGATTTGTACGTTTGAGTAATATTAAAATATATATGACTTAAATATTTTTATATTAATTTAAGGCAATTATGTCTTTTAATTAATATGAAGAATATATAGTTTATACGTTTTATGAAATCAAGCATTTGAAAATATATTTTATTTGTCTTATTTTTCCGTTAAAGTGGTTTGTCCAATTAGATTTTGTAATTTTATATTAATAAATTATTTAAGTTGATTACATTAACGTCAACAATTATTAATTTATAATGATAATAATTACTTTAAATAAATATTCAATAGGGAATCTGAGTCACATGAGACTCAGGCGAGAGTTACATGAGACTCGTCTGAGAATTACGTGAGAATTTGGCATGAAATTCACATGAGAATCAGGTGAGATTCAAGTTATTCTCATATGAGTATTTTCAGCCGGGTTATATGACTTTATACAATTAATATGGAGATTTTTCGCTGGAATTAGATGAGTTCTCAGAATGATAACTTCGTTTTGTTCGTTTTGTTTTTAATCATTCGGGAACATGCCAATACTGAAAAAAACGTTTATTTTTTAATTTTTGAAGATATTCTATTTCTTTTTGCCATGTTTATTTAATAGTCATTTAGTGGTCACTATATTTTTCATTATATTATTAAGCGTCTCGAATCTTAATGATTGCAGTCTTTCAAGAATTGAAAAGATGTTTGGGTTATTAGCATCGGCTCGAAATGATGCAAATTTTTGAATCTATACTCGGCTGGGCCGATGACTTATCTGGAAATATATTATTTGCTTAATTTGTGAACGATAAACATTATTTCTGGGAGTTTTATACATGTTTTCAATGTATCTTTTCCTGCAGAATTCGACGGTATTATTAATTTTACTGTATAAGTAATCGGCGAAGAGTTAGCGGCCAAAAACCATGAAAAAAGCTCAAATAATCATTTTTTCCAGGAGGACCCGAATCGGAATCCATTTTTCGTATAACACTATTGTCTTTTTCATCAAAAAAGATGTAATTTAAACCAAAGAATGTACTGTACCCTCTGTTATTTCCTAAAACGTATCTTTTCATTCTCTTATATATTTAAATAATTAAAATTACAATATTTCACCATTGGTCAGTTAAGAAATGTTAAAGAATGTACATTTGGAAATTACTGAGAAATTAGCTCTGTACGAAACGCAAATTCATCAGTTCAAGATTCTCAATCTGGAGCAGCTTTCACAATTAACAAGCGAACTCCAGTACAAAATTCCGCTAACTTGCAGGCTAATGAACTCAAAATTTCACCATTCAATCGAGAAATTTTTAGAATATAAATACGCGCCGCGTAGCGAGCGCGGGAATCCATAAAAATCCACGAAAGAACTTTATAAGCGAAACTCTGCTCTGTAAAATTTTAAAAGTTACGCGATAACGGGTTCCACGTCAATATTGATTTCATTTCCTTTGTAGACTACTTTGTAAGATTTCAATTGTTTATAACCGCGAGAAGTGTTATTCGCTAAATTTGCCGTGTGAAAGGCGATAACAATAAAGCCTCTAGTGAATTTAAACTGCGCAGTGTTAAAAATCTTATTTCTCCCGATCTCTCTCTTCCCAAGGATCAATCCAGTTCAACCTCAATTTACGCTAGTGAGAGTAGAGCGTGAAGATCGTTAGGAGACAGTAAATTATTAAATTCTCAACATTAAAACAAAAGTCAACAGCATTCTTGGTGGAGTCTCCCCACTGGACTCATATTGGTCTAATAATGATAATTGAGGCAAATAATATCCATATTCTTATTGATAAACTCTTGGTTTTAAAAACCATTCGTTTATTTATAAAAATCATATCAATTAAAAATTAAACAAAAGTCCTTTCCTTCAAAGATAGGATATGACACCTCTTTAACAAGCGAAGTTATTGCATTTTAAATATTTTGAGAATTTTTATAAGAGCGACAGGCTGCATCTTATGACTTGAGAAAATTCACATATAATAGTCAAAATATGTTGTATAAGCATTTAGTTACAGAGGAAAGAAATAATTTATGAAAATGATGTTTTAATCTTGAATTGTTATTTAACCTTCAATTGTTACAAAATATTTAATTTTAGTGTCAAGTAAATAGATTGTAAATCAAAATGGAGATAAAAAAACATTAAATTATGGTAATTAATAAAATAATAACAGAAAGACGGTGAGGTGATTCTGTTAAGCCAAGAGGCTTACCACCTTCTGAGAATTCTAGAATATGTGGCTCAGAATCCTCATGGTCCAGATTTCTGATAGCTTATCTACTGCAGTACAGAAAATTTTTACTTACATCATCTGCGGTGATGAAAAAATTCCATGGTATTAAAGTATTTATTCCAAGAAGATAGAAAACTATATAAACTAAATGATACCTAAAACAAGTATTTTATTAAAACAAGTTCTTTCATGAATAGAAAATGAATATAGTAAATAAATACATCGAATCGGAATTAATTCAATATGTAATAAAATTATTTATTTAATAAATTAGAAGGTAAACTATAAATTTAATTTTTCGTATACGCAGGAGCATAAGTTAACTCTGCAGTTTCGATATATTCAAGCTACAATATAATTCAAATCATAATGTAATTAAAACAAAATATCAATAAGTCTCTCATATTACAGGTACAAATCATGGCACAGATAAAATTCTTTCTAATGCGATGGTTAAAATTGATCTGAAAATGTTTAATTTGTGGAGTTGTAAAAACCACGCACGCGCGCGCGCCACGTACGTACGTGTGCGCGACCGTGCGTCCAAACTAATGCGCCGAACTCACACTCAGATGCGAACTTTCGCTTGCACTCGGATAGAGTTAACTACTCCTGTACCGCATCTTATGTGGTACAGGAGTATTTAATGTATGTTTTTAACTATCTATGCTACTGTACTTTCGTAGCAGGCATCTCTTTTTATGATCACAGCTTATTTTAATAAAATAGACGATTTTTTATGTTTTTAATACATCTTTTATATTTATGTCTTAGATATTTATGTTAAGATCTATATATATATCGTAATTTTGACTTTACATATTGATTACGGATAATTTATGGCAAATTATGGACGTGGATTCATGTCCCTAGATGTTCTGGTTGTCATTATTCCTATGGTTGTCCTGCTAACTTGATATCATGTTGGTCGGACACTCCGTTTTTCCGGGAAGCTGATTTACGGCAAATTAATAAACTTTATGGATAATTTATAAGATGGTTTACTTATCAATACGATAAAGTTGCCCGGCCAACTTGATAGAGGTCTAATTTATCGTTCCAATATTATCTCTGAGATTCGTTAAAAACAATCGATTTGAACAACATAATTTCAAACTATTCTATATTTAATTAATTATTTATTTTTGTATTATTATTTTATTTTTCTATGTCCATTTTAGAATTTATTAAACAACAAACAAAATTTAAATAAAAATTGTGTTATTCAAATATTTAAAATTCTAAATTCAGGATGTTTGAATTTTTATTTTTTCATGCCCAAAGCCCGATTTCGCACCAGCTTAAATAAAAATGTATGTGCTAAGTCAAGTTTAGAACAAGTCGTATCAAAAAATTATGTTCAATACAAGAGCAACAAGGTGATTTTAACCTGGTGTTACCTTTTCACACAATCTATCTTTAGAAGAAAATTAAGTACAAATTTCAAGTAAACTGAATTTCTATATCCGGAGATATCGGCGATTGAAAATTGGCTTATCCGGCGAATCTGCGCGTCGATACAGAAGACGGCTGGAGGAGCGGCGGGCCAAGTGAGGAGCGCTTGCTCGCGTCGGCCGCTCTCCTCCGCCTCTCTCCGCCGCCGCATCGCCGGCCGTGGCCGCTTCATCGCATTCATCTGCACTAAGCGCACTCGCGCTTTCGCGCTCTTATGTTTTACGGAGCATATTATTCCCAAATTAAGAATAAATAAAACAATTTAAATTTAGTTCAATTTCATTTTATTTAATAAGCGGTTCAAATGGTTTTTAATAATTGAAACTTTAAATTACTAAATAAATTTTTCTGGGGAATTTGGGCCAAGAGTGCAACTTCAAGTTTTACAAGAACGTAAAAATAACTTACTCCAAATCTGGAAAACTATCTTCATTGATATTTTCAAACTATCTTGAAAATGTATTATGCCCTTATGTAAAAGAAAAAGAATTTCTGTTAATTATTGACCGTTAGTCTGGACAATTATAGTCAACATTGTTTGATATTTTTCAAACACCAACAGGAGGCTCAAATTGTACAGTCAAATATATACCTCCTGGTTGTACTGCACAATGCCAGCCACTAGGCACTTATCTGCATCGCCAAATAAAACTGTTCATAAAAAGATTCCAGAATTGCACTTATTTGATTGAACAACAGCGACAAATTAATACAAGAGAAGATGTCATCAAGATCCAATCAATTACTCACATGCAGTTATCAGCTCCAATTTTTAAAAACATGATGCAGTATTCTTGGTTTGCTGCAAGACTAATAACTGATAGGGAAGTCTTCTGTAATATTAATGAAGCATGTTTTTCTTTTAACACAAATAAGAAGTGTGACTGTACGGCAATCCCATTTATTAAGTATTCCTGGTGCAGATTTGAATTTTGTTTTAAGTGTTTTTATGATGATTTTCATCCTAATACATGCCAATTTTATTTGAAAAATGTATTTTAATTTGTATTATTTTTTAATTGTTCTCTTTTTAAATAATTGTTTTATTTTATAATAAAAAAAAAACTATTATAAAACATTTTTTTATTTGGAAAGTTACCCATGTTTACAATGCATGAGTAACCTCAACTGACTACTAACCTAAATCTGCAATGACATATGCTCTGCAGTATAGAAAGAGATAGAGAGGTATATTAGAGAACAGCTGACAATAGGAAAACAGTGGTTGCAAGCTGATCAAGGATGTTTTACTGATTTAAAAAATTTTTATAGAGTAGATAGCACTGAGCACTTTTAGTAGTTCATCAAGTGCTAAATATTCTTTAATTAAATTGTACTTATGCCTGAAGAAGAATTTTTCATCAGATAAGTTACTTTGTAGCTGCAAAAGTTGTTTATTATAACCTCTTTAAATTGTTGAATTGATTCTTTTTGGGTTTTGTGTGATTTCAGGTATTCAATTTAACAAAAAAAGGACCACTTCCATTATACTAAATAAAAGGTAAAGTTTCTTGTTTTTATTTATTTAATTGAATTAAAATTAGTATATATCAGTATTATGCTAAAAAATTGACTTTTTAGCTTAAATTTGATGCGTCAACATGCTTAATAAAGCTTGCTGTGCATAAATCTCTTGCATTTTAACAATAATATATTTATTTTAATTGTAGGAAGGTAAAACAGCATTAATATGTGCAATAATATAGGAGTTTGCTGTGATCGTGGGGGTAGGTGGGTTCGTAGTCGATTCAAAGGCTAAGTAAAAATATCTGAGGACTAGGGCAGCGCTAGGTCCTAAAATTCCAGGTAAGTTATCGATAAGGTATGGAGAGACATATGGCTCAGTTTGGGTGCAATCTGGCATCCGAATGTCATATACTCTCCTTGTTAGTCTTAATAAAAGCACCAAGTTAAAAAAAAATCAGCAGTCATCAGAAACTTCACTAAAAAAGCAGGAAGAATTGTTGTACGGTACTGGAAAATTTTGAACTGCCCAACTAATAAAGCCATGAAATGATTTATGTGAGAAATTTTAAAGTTGTTTTTCTCAAAATCAACTTTTTCAATCTTTCAAATGCTCCTTACGGGGCAATTTTCGTTGGATCCAACTAAAACTGTTGAAAGAAGGTTGGTTATTATGTTTATAAAAAAGTTACACAAGTTTTTGTCCTTCAAATAATTTTTCAGTTTTTTATTGGTAATTATATTGTTAAAAATAGAGCATTTTTTCACTTTTTTAATGTTTCGCTGACTCGAAAAGGTCATTAACTTACATTTTTGAGTATACGAACAAAACCCTGTGTAAAGTTGTAGGTCTTGTCACTACGTATTAAAAAACTACAGTTTTTGGTGATATCTCAAACTTTGTCCGTAAGAGACATTTCGAAGAAGCACCTTTTTTGATTACTTTTTAAAGTAAAACTCTTTCAAATTTGATTGAAATAGGCTGAAAATTTTTTCCTTTCTCTACTTTTATGTAACTAAACCATAGTTCCATTTCTGTAAATATATATTATTAAATACAGAATTTTTTTTTTTACTGTACTCTACCCCTAAGAATAAAAGTTCATCTAACCATAACACTAAAGTCAAATCAATATTTATATTACAGTTGTAATAAAAATTGTTTATATTGTTACTTTATTACTATTCCATTTGTAAATTACTATTCCATTTACAAATAAACATCGAATCAAAACTATATTTAGACTTAATCGAAAGATTATTTAAAATAAATATTGACATATCATCTGATACATCATTTGATATCTGATAAATCATTTGACACATCATCTGATAAATCATTTGACATATTATATGATAAATCATATGATGAAAGGTTTCAAAAAGTCATGATATAATAACATGAAATATCAGATAATTTGTCAGATGATATGTCAGATGATTTTCCAGATGATACGTAACATGCCTGTTACATTAAGTAATTCTTGCTAAAAAAAATAACTAGTTTTAATGAATTATTAATTACTAGGGGACTCCGCCAACCCCCAATTTGACGTTTTAATTACTTATTTATAAAAAATCGACAACGCTCTTTTTTAGCTGTCTTTCAGGAATGTCTTCAAAATTGATTCTACTAACTTTTATATTTTTTGTCAGATTGAATTCTCCTAAATGTGTTATGATGGAATAACCCATATAACATTGAATGTTGGAGCAATGTTGCTTTACCATATTAGCATGATGAGAAATATTCCTACAATACTCTATGTAATATGTATGCAACCATGAGGCAATATTCCTGCAAACCATTATTTCCGTTTTTCTATTGCTTTCTTAAAATTTCATCGTTATTTTAACGGTAACTACAGGTTTTTTGTTCCATCGTTATTTTAACGATAACTACGGGTCTGTATTTTTAAAAAAAGTAAACGTGCCTTACTATTATTTTTTTTATAAAATTTATCTCGAGCAAGTAGAAATTTTACCGTTGCATTCAGTAAATTTTAAGATAAAATAATTTTTAATTATAATAGCTCTATAAATTTTTATAAATAAAGTTAATTTTTATCATGTAATATTAATTTTGATCGTTGCAAAATAATATATTTTACCAAAGATTGTCCTTAAAATTTTAAGTTAACGTAATCTCTTTGACATTTGAGGTTAGGTGGCTTTTTGTGGATTCTCTGCAGCCAAAAATAGCACCAACAGTCAGAAACTTTAGAAGCACGTTAGAAATGACCCGACCTGTATTATTTTTATTTAAATAGAACATTTCAACACACGTGTGGAACCTTATACCGAACTTATGAAGTTGTTGAAAGCCTTAGATAATATTTTAAAATATTCGTGCATATGTTTTATTGTTTAATAAATAAAAAAATAATAAATGGTATATTAATTTGAAATATTTTCTGTTTTGGGATTATAATCACCAGTTTTACCCTGGTAGAATTTCCAATCTATAAAATTGCCAAAAAAGATATCTATTTTTCGAACATTAGTGAAACTTCTTTTTAGTAATGTAGCAAAAATCATTTAAGTGCTGCGAATAGCTTACAAAAATGCAGACAAGCAGCTTAAACTAATAAACGTTAATCATTTTTTTCCGTGAGAAATCAAGCGAAATTTGAATTTCACCTCGTTGTCATTTGCTTACTCCAATTCTTAGATCTTTTCAAGGTAGCTAAACTGGCTAATATTATAAGCTTAGAAATACCGAAAAAATGGTAATTTCAGAATCCATTTTATTTTTTAAACCATTAAGTGCTTCCAAATGATCGGAAAAAACGTTTCACTAATGGGGTAAAAATAGAAACATTTTGTACCATGTTTATATCATTTTTAATGATTCCATTTAAAAATACCTATTAATTACTTCCAAAATGGATTGAAATTTCTACCAGGGTAATTTTCATATAAAAATGAATTATTTAAGTTTTATTTCTTGCCGTTATTTAAAAAACAACAATTTTCAAAGTTTTATATAAGGATTTAAAAATATAGCGCCTCCCACCATAAATTGACTACAATTAGATTTCGAGGCTCTGATCAGCGCCTGAGATTCCGCTTTGCGAAGCCCTTACAAGAATTCTCAGGTGCCTTATAAGGCCCTCATTTTCTCCTGAAATTCATTTCTACTCGGGGAAAAAAAAGCTCAGCGGTAAAGAGCTTGCTTACAGAGCCAAAAGCTCTGGGTTTGAATACGGGTTAGAACATTTTTTTTCTATTTTTAGCACTTTAATTATGAAGTATAATTGGTAGAGACCGTAACCTTTCTACACCGAATTGTTCTACACGCAAGTACTACACACATTGTACACAATACTTTTGTGTTCAAAAAGTGTGTGGAGTACCTTGCGCGTAGAACATTTCGGTGTAGAAAGGTTACGGTCTCTAATTGGTAATTATTTAGTTACTCTGCCTACGGACACAGAATGAGTGCGGGAAAAATCAGAAGAATAAATATATGTAATAGAATAGCAATACTTCTGAAACACTTCTAAACCTTGCAAAAATATTGCTGCAATGTTGCCCGTATTTTAAAAAAGCAATGGAAAAACGGAAACGATAGTTTGCAGGAATATTGCCTCATGGTTGCATACATGTTACATAGTATTATAGGAATATTTCTCATCAGGGCTAATATGGCAAAGCAACATTGGAGTAACATTGCTCCAACATTCAATGTTATACGGAAATATTTTAGGTTCATTTCATATGATAAATTTCCTTTTGTGTAGAATTTTGCAGTAATGAAAACTATATTTTCTAGAAGAATTTTGTGAATATGGCAAGTTAAATCGAAAATTATTAGGAGAAATTATTATGTAACAGAAGAAAGAATAATAAGTAAATTGAGACTCGATTATTCTTCAATTTAATAACTGTTTCGAATGAAATTGTTATAAAACATTTAATTTTCAGTTTTTAGCAAGTTTTTAAAAAACTCTTGTTTTTGAAATATGTAACCAATTTTTCAAAATGCTAATTCAATTATTAAATTGTATTTATTTAATGTATTTTACATCATATAACTTCAATTGAGGGTCCCGAAACAGTAAGGGGATGAAACGAAATTTCGCCAAATAAGTATTGTGCAAGTACAATATTTTATCAAATTGCTTAAAATGAAATTTAAAAAGTTAACTTCTGTAGAGCATTCCATTGCACATCTTTTTCCCATACAAACTATATTCATAATTTTGATAGTTTATGAAATATCTAAACAAAATGTTAGTTTTCCGAAAAAAAATTTAATACTTTTTTTCACTTCAACTCGTTATAACTTTTGTAAATATTCATATTTATAGTTGAAACTTTTACATGACAAACTTCAATATATACCGCGTCTTTTAAACTCAATTACAATTCATAATATGAAATATAAACAAAATGACGATTTTTTATAAAAATTTCATTGAAAATATCTTTTTATATTTTCAATTTAAAAAGTTGTGTTATGAAAGTTTAAGTTTCAAATTTTTAACCATACCAAAATTTTCACAATGGTTTGAAGAAGTTTTGTGCAAATTTTTAGCTTTTTAGCTTTTATTGTTTAAGAGCAATGTCAATTTTTATACGGGCGGGTGACGCGCTCTTGCTCCTACAAGCAAAAAAGTAAACAAATGCAGCACACCGTAGGAGCAAGCGTGCTACACACCCGTACAAAAATTAACACTTTCTTAGTTGAATCAACAGGTTATTCAGGATTACTCAAAACAGTTTTAAGATTTTCTTCTTTAGAGCCTAACTTTTAGTTGCAAGTTTCTGTAGAATATTCTATTTTGTTGAATGATGGTTTCTATTTATTGATTTCGTTTTGAACAAATAAATATAGTATAGTACAGAACAGTAACAGCCATCGCGCATACAGTGTAATATTATAGAACATGTGCCATAACATTAGGGTGCATTCTCATTGACGAATCCTGACTGTCCTGACGCATCATAAATATCACATACTATGTATTTCGTAATACATTTCGTATTATGAATCAAAAATTAAAAATAAAGCGTTATACATTTTTATGAAATTTCATTAAAAAAAAATCGTTTTTTTTGTTTTATTATTTAAAAATTAAGCATTGACATTTTTTTTATTTTGACTAATGAATGCTTTTACACATTCTTTGATACTTCTAGTTAGTTTCCAAACTATTAATGAATAAAATTATAATTAAAGAGTCGCATTTATTTACACGTTCATGCATATTTGTAAGCATATGGACACGTACATTTACATACACATACATACTCGTACACGCACATAGATTCATGAATCAACCCAGACATGCAAGCATTCACACTATCACGCACTCGCATACACACTCATACAATTTCGCACACGCACATGGATTCACGAATAAACCCAAACATGCAAGCATTCTCACTATCATGTACTCGCATACACTTTTTACGTATCTTTATAAATAAGTAATTAAAACGTCAAATTGGGGGTTGGCACAAGCTGTAAAAAGGGGGAGCCGAATTTACGGCGGCAGCGGCGGCAAAATCTTTTTATATCTCCTTCATATTTGGAACAAGTACTTTTGAGTGATTGATTTTTCACATTTTTTAATCTCAGAAAGCTCAGTCATACCAAAAAAAGCTATAAAGCTCGAAAGTTTGGAATTTTAACACGCAAATCCTATCCCTGGGCTTCTGCGAGTAACGTTTTCATTCATTAAAAAAAAGCTCTATTTACAATCCTTATAAAAATCTACAGTTTAATAGAAAAACAATCAAAGAACAAAAATGCATTCGGATCTTGATCGTTTACCATCCCGTTTCATAGAAACAAACAAAAATGTAAACATAACGTCGAGTTTGTTGGCTGTGGAGGAGGCGCGCGGTGAACGGCGAGCCGTTCGCAGGGAGAGGGAATCCTCTTTCCTCGCCGTGCACCCGAGTTGGCATAAACGTCCTTAAGTGAAAACTACTCTCTCCATAGTGGTAACCTCCGGTCTCGACCCCGAAACGTCGAAAACCACGTCTACTTTTGCAGTCCCTAGTTGGAGTTAGAATAGTTTCTGAAAATTATTAGTCTTATTATTCTCGCGTTAAAATCGATCACTGCAATTAGTTCGCGACAAAAGGCCTTAGTAGTAATATAACCGTTATAGCGAGACATAACAAATGACGTCATCGCCGTGCAATAGCAGACTGTGGAATTTGTTTACATACACAAGTAATTAAGATAAGTAAACAATAACAAACAAGTAATTAAGATAAGTGAGAATAATAACAAACAATTTATTTATACAAGCAATAAGAAATCGGTAATAAAGATTTTTAATAAAAATAACAATTAATTATTTGTTTTTATAAATAAACAATTAAAGAGACAATTAAGATCATTTTTCGTAAGACCTTCTCTGGAACTGGATGACAACGAAGGCCGTCTGTGGAATTCAACAACAACCAAGGTTGTCTATGGAATTTATTTATTGTTTCCAAGACATCATTTTCGGCACCCTTTTCAAAAAGCCCTAAAGCAAACATCGTTATGCGAAAGAGTATATGATGCTAAAAGCACAGAAGCCGTTCTCTGACGAAATTAAACAATGTGATACAAAATAAGAGTATTCATTCCGAGCTCTGACGGCGGCGGCTGCACGATCGGTCGAGTGAACCACGGTTTTATCGATAAAAGACTAAACATCCTTTTGGTTACAACTGCTCCAGCGCGAGAAATTAAATTCAGCCGAGTCAGTTTGCCAGGAAGCAATAAGCTTTTCGTTGATCTCTTTATGACGATAACGCATGGATTTTGAGTTTCGTAACATGGATATTACCTTTCATGAATAACTGTTTTTTCTTTTCGATTAGTATGCGGCGACAGCCGAAAACCAAAACATGCTTCGTAACCTAAACCCTACGAAAGTCTTGATAAAGTTACTTACACACCGTGTACCATTTTAAACGTTGCACCTGAATGTGTTGCTAAGCCAAATAAAAAGAAGTGTTCAGACAAAAGTTATTCAGGACAAAGGGGGTCACCTAACTGCAGTAATAACTTTGACCTTGGTGTCAATTGTTAAGGTCATTTGAAGGTCAAAGTTATTTTTTTAAATGGGAACCCCTATTTTTGAGGTCGGCCGAAAGAGCGGGAAATTTTACGTCCAAAATGGTAGTTTATAACCCATATAACATTGAATATTGGAGCAATATTGCTCCAATGTTGCTTTGCAATGTTAGCCATGATGAGAAAT
>JAWWML010025320.1:0-14841 GCA_035047165.1 Ormyrus rosae
AGCAACACGACCGGCTGCCCGGCCCGTTCGTGCTTGTTTATGCCGGCTCGCGCGCGCTGTAAATAAATCGCCGCAGTATTGTAGCCGATATACCTACAAAGTTGAAACTTTACAGAAAACCTCTTCAAGTATTGATTAACAATGTAGCTATCTTAGAATTTCAAAATTCGAAAATTCGTAACACAATTTTTGCTATTGAACAAAAAATCCTCCTCACGTGATACATTTTTTTTATTTTAAATCTACTATTTTGTTACAAAACATACCGAAGATTCCGGACTAGTCCTATATTTCGAGGAATAGATTGAAGATGATCGTGTAAAAATTTGAATAATAAATATTAATATCCCGCCGAGATATCGCAAGTTGAAATCAGAATTTGAGAAAATTGACGCAATAGGGAAAAACACATTTTTGCTTGTTCTTAATATGTTCTGCATCAGTAAATTTCCGTCAAAATCAATAGGAAATTCCTAAAGACATATATTATCGATTAAGAAAAGTTTCATCCAGTTACCTTATCCTTATCGGTTGGCGGGTTAAAATGGGGGTGCGCTGCACGCCTATATAGCGCAGGCCAGTCGAGGTGCGAGCGAGACTTGGCTATACGAAGAGGAGCTTGCCTCGAAAAGTGTAACGTAGGCCAGCAATGGCACGCGAGAGACTGCGCTGTGCGAAGAGTAGCTTGCCACGAAAGTATAGCGCAGGCCGGTCGAGGTGCGCGCAAGACTTGGCTATACGAAGAGGAGCTCGCCTCGAAAAGAGTAACGTAGGCCGGCAGTGGCCCTCGCGAGAATTTTTTCGCCGCGCGCGCAGATACCTATATATATATATATATATATATGGTGCCTGGTTATTACAGAATTACTCGGTTAGTCGAGACTTTACTTGATGAGTTTACCTTTCTTCGTCGCCACTATTTATATTATTTCTTATATTTATCAAAGATATAAAGAATCTTAAGGTTTTATTAAATAATTGAGGACACAAGATTTTATATTTAATAAACGTATAACATTTATTGCATTTATTTATTTAATGTTCAAATTTATATTTTTGACATATTATCGTCCGATAAACAGAACTTCGCAGTTGTTCTGTTTCTTTATTATTATTAATGTTCCCGAAATGCTCTATGTTTTATTTATCTGCTATGAGTATCGGTAAGCGCAGGTGTTAATACATTTAACATCGAATATCTCGCGCTTTTCCTCAATTATAAATTCCATCTTATTACAATATGGTTAGTAACGCAAGACTTACAGGGATATCGCTTATGACGATGACAGCTGAACGTCGCGCGTTGACTTTCTTTCTCGCTCTCTCTCTCTCTCTCTCTCTGCTGGTCCTTCTCGGCTGATTTCGTCTGCCCCGCCGTTCCTTGACTTGGCACGTTCGATGAGACAAAATGCAACTAGCAGGTTTTTGCTGTATATTTCCACTTCACTTCACTGTGGCTTTCAATATAATTCTTAGTTGCGCAGAAAATCTGTTTTTATTTATTTAGATTTTCAACACTTTAACAATTTAATTATTTATTAAATAGCACTAGGCTAACCAAATATATCAAATATTTTGTATATGCAGCTTCTAGCTGTATTAAGAAAATGACAAATCTGTTACGGCTTTCTAGCCGGTTTTAAAAATTGAATAAGTCCGGCAGCAATAGAATGGCGCTAAGGCCAAAAAAAATGACAGTATTACGGCGCTGACGGGCTACAAAAAAGGCGCTTCCATCCGGAGTCGCGGGGTTTTTAAAGCCTCGGTTCCGGGTGGAAGTGGCAATTAGAAAAGATTATCTTACAGATAATCAGTTGCATTTTGTCCAATCGAAAAGTGCCACTACGAGGTGTCGGTGACCGATGTTTTGCGACGTTCAGCGGTCATCGGCTCCTAAATTCCGCAGTGCAGCGGTTTCGCAAGCGTTATATTGTCGATTAGATTTGTACAAACTTCATATTATTACAAAACTCTTTTATTTTTAATTTACATAGTTTTAAATTTTATAGGCTTAATTTTATACTTTTGTTTCAGAGGAAGACCATGGAAAAAGCGGCAGCGGGGACGTCGGCCTCGGAAGAATCTTAGGATATAAGATAGATTTAAGTTAGCAATTAAGCAATAGATTATAGGTGACTCGGGACGTCACATCCCTCTCCGCCTATTCCATTGTCGTCCCCGACAATACGCGTATGTTCATAAATTCGTACATTAAGTAACGCGATGTATAATTATCCCAAATTTCTAGACTAGGATTCAGCGAGTTTAGCTTCATCCGTTGATGGACGAGTAAGGTAGACGCCAAGCCAAGCGAGACGCCACGCCGTGCTGCATGTTTAAACCAGGCCGGTCAAGTAAGGTAGACGCCAAGCCAAGCGAGACGCCACGCCATGCTGCACGTTTAAACCAGGCCGGTCAGTAAGGTAGACGCCAAGCCAAGCGAGACGCCTAGCGGCAGATCTAACTCAGACGGCCGGTCAGTTCGAGTGAGCGGGGTGGGGGCAGCTTGTATTCCTCTTCGGAGTGTAGGTAGGGTGAATTCGTTGTTCGCAGCGCTTTCGAATGCATTCAGTTGCAGTACGGGTCCTCCCGCGCAGTGCGAAAGACGTGCCTTCTCCCTGTGTGTGTGGTGTTTTTATAATGAATCCGCAAGATCTTATTGACCTGTTGCGCGTGCTATGCGAGAGTCAGGCACGATTTAGGCAGACCCTGGTCGAGGGCCAGGATCGATTTGTCTTGGCAGCGTATAATAGGATCGCGGACCTTTTTGGCCTACCCGCGAGGGGAGTCGCCGAAAGAAGCCATGGTGATGCCGTGGCTGCGTTGGATGGTGGGGTAAGTAAAATAACTATTCTAGTAATTATTTTAATTTAAATTAAGAGTACGCTGTGAAGCTTGTGTATTTTTATCTTAAAGCTATTTCTTTGTCTTTTCTTTGTTTTCATGTGTGACTCCTTTGTTGGAATTTTATCCGTTGCGAATTTTAATTCTTTTATTTCATTTCAGATATCGAATGTCAGTGATAAGAGCCGAGCAGGCCGCTCTTCTCCTCTTGCATTTATTCCCCCACCATCGCAAGAAAGTGCTGTGTACGAACGCGAATCGTGTGTTAAAACTCCGTCGCTCAGTGCTGTCGAGCTCTCGCGCGTGGACTCGATTCGTAGTTCTAACGTTACAGCGACGCGGGAAACTGCGCGAGGCGCCGAACAGAATTTGTGTATCGAGCCGGTCGACATTGAGTCGAATAGTGCCGCAGTGTCAGTCGCCGCGCGCGTTACGGCGGGGACCGGTGAACTTCGTGTACATTTGGAGGATTGTGCAAGCAAGGAGGAGAATGTGAAGGAGTCTAGCAAGGCGAAGGAGGCTGCCGGGAAAAGGAAACAAAGAAAAAAGGAATCCAAGGAGACGGTGAGGCTGCGCGTTGAACGGTGGAGGATTGCGCAAAAAGGAAGGGAAAAATTATGTCTGCTCGCTTCTTCACAGGTCCCGAGGTGTTCAAAGAAAAAGGTAAAGAAGGTGGATGAAGAAATGGTAGTTGGTGCCGCTTCAGCCCTTCCGGAGACTCCTTTGCTTAGCGCGAGTCCGGTTGAGGGAGCGACTGAGAAAGTCGGGTCCGGTGTTTCATCTCAGGAGGTCCCGCTGGTGACACGGGCCGAGATGCAGATTTCTCGGCTCTCCGGGATCCTTGAGGCCATCCCACCCGCCTCAGGTTGTTCGGAGTTTTTGCCGCCTACTCTCCAGGCAAACCCCCTCCCGGGCTCAATCTGCGGGCAGTGCGGCAACTGCCAGTTTATCAGCCACGCTCAGAAATGGGTCTGTTGTCGCCTGTGCAGCCGAGTGTGGGCGAATCTTGAATGCGTTCCGCGGCTACCATATCAGTGTAAATTCTGCTTGGTAAGTACTCTTCATTTCGATTCTTTATTTTATAGTGTAGTTGCGCGTTATATTTTGTATATAAAGTCGTCTAGTTTGTAATAAGTATATCTTAACTCGTTAACGTTTTATTGTGGGAGTTTATTGGGCAGCTTTATTTGTTTAGAGAAATGTATAACAGAAATTTTAAATTTTTAAAAATATATTTTTTTTTTTTTTGAATGCTTACATTTCTCTGTACTTTTAAAGCATTGTATCGTTTATTTATAGTTTATCGCGGTTATCTAATACATTTCGATTCGCGCTTGTCGAAGTATATTATAATCTTTTACTTAGCTAGCGCATTTTACATTCATCATTATTATAATACACCCAGTACGGTACATTTTCCGTATAGAGTAACGTGGCTTAAGTTTCTCAGTTTCTCATACGCTTTGCCGTGCGTAGTCCGAGCCGCCGCGCGAAAAGGTGTAACGTAAGTTGCTCGAGACCGTGCGAAACTGCCGCGCGTATATGCAATGCGCGCTTACCTTGGCCTTCGCTCTTTGCGGCATAGTGAGATGCAGTTGATCCCTTACAATTTTTGGGCGCATTCGGATTCTTATTATACCAGTCAGCGCGCACAAAGAGTGTGTCGTGTATTATTCGGGGTCGCTCGAAAGGTGTAACGTAAGTTACTCGTCTTACTATTTCGTATGCGTCAATCGTTCATAGCTTTGTATTATATTAAGTGCACAAGAGTATGACGGGAGCTGTTGGTGGTTCATGAGAGAGTGTTCTCGCTGTGCGTATGTGTGCTGCGCGTCTGCTGCAGAACTACTCTGCTCTCTATAACGCGCCGAAGTACGGTCAATCCTCCACACGTTTTGACTGGCATTTGCTCAGCGTGTGGAGATGGGATTTATAGTTTAAATAATATTTTGTAAAATTGTAATTTGCCACGGACCTCGCGTTAAAATTAAAAAAAAACTTATTTTGTTTCATTGCTAAAATATTTGAATTTTTAAACTTTCGAAATTTAATTGCGTTATTCCTACTTAAATTTATTATGATCCTTGTATTATATTTCTTTTTATCTATGCACTTGCATGAGTAGAACTGTAATAGGAGGGTAATGCTGTGTTGCGGAATCCATTCTGCTACTTGATGATATCTTGTTCGGTTCTTCTTATCGAATTTTTGCTGAATCTGCTTTTCTTTCTCCAACCGATGGTAGTACATCCTCCCGTTCTTAGGAGCGTTTTAGTCTTCCTGGCTTTCTTTGTTCGTAGATCTGTATTTTTGTTATAACCGATAAACTATGATCGAAGTGTGCCATTATTCGTGGCTATTTTTCTTAGCCAATCTCCTGAACGGGTGGAGATTTTGGCGACGGTGCGCGACTCGTGTACATAACTGGTCGGAGGATCAATTAATAGTTCATGTTCGCGGGATTATTTCGAGCTGTGAGTTTTGCCGATGGGTGTTGATAGTGATGAGCGAGGGTCACTTGGATTTTAGCATACCGGCGCCTAATTATTTGGGAATTTTCATTCCCGAAGATAGTTTCGTATTGGATTTGGACGAGATCCAATTACAGAGGGAAAATTTGGAAAGAGATTTCCTCAAATTGTTGCGGTTGTTTATTTCAAAGTAAGTGCCATTGCGATGTGTTACTTATAATTCATATAGGCCGTAACTCGTTTCTTGTTTCGCTAGATGTACGCTGAAACGTTACAAGCAGATGCGAGAGGAAGCACGGAGAATGGGTTTTATTGACAACCTTTCTGGCGAGGATGATGTGACTTTCTATTTTGCACGACCATTAAAAGCGAGCGATTAACTCTTTTGTGAGTACAGGGAGTTTACTTGCAATAATTAGTTTTAATGTAAAATATCTTCTTTTTGCGGCTTATGGGACTGTTATATTTTGCGGCGGTAGTTCCAAATCCAGTGTAGGTAACGACCCGCTCGGGGTATGAGATGAGCGTGGTGTTGCTTCAATAGCGAGCGTGGTCGCACTTCTCCCTCGGGTGATCGGCCGTACCGTATAATGTACCACTGGCTGTTGGAGAGTCAAGGTTCTTGGCATATCTTCGGGCTGTACTATACGCGTCTGGTGTGGCGGGTTCCTGCTGGTTTCTATGGTAGGTGTCGGCCATTCCTGGTTATAAGTCGTTCCCATATCGGTGGCTGTTACTTGTATTCTGTCGGGAGTATTGGCTAACAATGTTTGCGTGGAAGGTGGCTCGTGAAATCGTGTAGTTGAGAGCTCCGTGGATCTTTGTTTTTGCTTCAAATTTTTCTGTTTTATATGTCTGTTTCTTAGTTGGGGATAACATTTATTAACGATTAAGTATATTATTAAGGCAAAGATTAAATTTCCACAACATCCAGACGCTATATAGATGATATTCTGATCTTCGAACTCTTTTTGTTTCGCGATCTCGTCAAACTTACTTTCAATTTGACTGAGTGATACGGCGTCTTCGCTAGTAGCCCAATCTTGCATGACATCGACTATGTTGTCTTGTGAAATTTTTTTATATGCAGGCTTGGTTTTTGTTACTTCCGACAGCAGTAAGGGAGGATTCAAGTGTATGTCGGGTTGATAGGAGTAGGTTCTTTTAACTTCTATAGTACTTATTCCGTAAAGTGTTACCCCTTTAGCATGTACTGTACATTTTCCATTTACCGAAAGTATTCCTGTGCCGTTTAAGGTAAATCTGCTTTTGTGGTCTGCGCAACGTGTGTATATGTCAATAGGTTGGATTAGCGAGAAGAGCCATTCATCCGTCGATTTAAGTTTTATCCATCTAGGACTCTGATTTGACGAGATCTTAATTTTACATCGTTGGTAGATTTCTTGTGTCGGGTGCGAGAATAATGCGAACTCGCAGGGTGCGTCATCCGTCTCCTCACGTAACGGAGTGTCTGCTCGGCATAATAATGTATCGTTGTAAGTATGACAACGGCTGAAATCCTCAGGATTCAAAAGCATATAGTCACTCATATCAGTAGTTACTAAGAGATTGGTATAACTAGGTTGAATAAAAGCAAATCCATCTTTCTTGCCGATCTTCGTGGGCACTGGTAAAGGGTGAATTTTATAATTAAATAGTTTTACATCATCGGCGAGCGGGAACGTCAGTGTTGTGATTAAGTGGCCGTTGATAGTAACGGCGCTCGTATGAGAGGCGGCGAATAAATATTCGGGCGTAATCATCCTACGCTCCCACGGTAGCGAGTGTCCGGTTTTGAAGCTATTTATTTCTGTTAGTAAGTCTTGTAATTGTTCGTGAGTGAGTAGTAACGGATGCAAATGTCCTAATGCCGTAGTTTCGATGGTGTCGAGGAGCAATTTGTATCCTTGTAACTGGTTATTTAAAGTAATTTCAAATTCCGCTACCCAGTGTTCGATGGCAGAGATCTTGACTTGTTTTTCTGTGGCTATATCGTTGGTATGGTTTTTAAATAGGATTAACAATTTTTTACTAAGTTGGTTTATTTTGTCAGTATTCTTGCTTATAGTATGGTGTATAGATTCTAAGTTCGATTTCACTATGTGCGTCTCTTGCCCCATTAACGTTGAAATGTTTTGCTGTCGACTATATAGGTGACTAAGCTTTTGTCTTATTTGATCTCTGTCGTTGGAGTCCATTGTGCCGAAAAGGCTTTTGCTTAGCGAGCCTATAAATCCAAGCGGCGCGTCTCTTTTCTTCATAGTGTGGGCCATAATTTCGCTTGTATCTTTTGATGTCAAAGGAGTAAAATATCGTAGCATGTTTGAATAATGATCTTTGAGTGTCTCAATAGCATCTCTAAATTTTTGTTTAGGGATGATATTTTTACATACCTCACCTAAATTTTGAATGCAATTGGAGTACATTTGAACAAGCTGCTCTTCTTTGTCGTTAAGCGGTTCTTGGAGATGGTCATAGTTTAACGTGATCAAGATTTTCCACTGAGACCGAATCAGTTTTACCTCATTGACAGGCTCATAATATATTCCCGGATTTTTGGGTAGAGGCGTAACAAGGTAGTTGTCTCGCTGGTCGGCTGGTTTAGTTAGCGCTGGAATTGCTAATAACAACATTTGGAAGAAGCGAAGGTCCATGGTTGCTGCGTTCAACCTGAAAGTTATTATATTTGTGTTATTAGAATTTTTTCTTTACTTTATCTATATGTTTTAATAATTGTTTTCCCGTAGAGGATTCCACTAGTACTGTGTTATTTTTAAAAATTTCTTTAATGACAAAATTTCCGTTATAAAATCCATCCAATTTCCCTTTTCGTGGTTCTTTCAATACGAAAACTTCCATTCCGACTTCTAACTCTTGGGGTTTTGCTTTCTTATCATATTGTTGCTTCGTTTTGTGCTTGACGTCGATTAAGTTGTTTCTCGCTGTTCCTCGTATCTCTTTCAAACATTTTATTAAGTCTGTGATGTACGAATGATAAGTTTCGACTTGAAAATCATCGATAATATTTTCTGGTTTTCTTGCTTGCCTTCCGAAAACAATTTCAAAAGGCGAGTAGCCGGTGGCCGAATGTACGGATGTGTTGTACTCATGTATTGCAAAAGGTATGAGTTTGTCCCAGTCCGATTTATCAATTGCTTTAGTTCTGAGGAAGTCGGCTAGCATAGCGTGGCTTCTTTCCAAGGAACCATTTGATTGTGGGTGATATGCAGTAGTGGTGGCTAATTTAAAACCGTAAATTTTTCCTAATTCCCTTAAGACTTCGTTTTTAAAGCTAGTGCCTCTGTCACTTAGTATTATTTTTGGCACTCCAAACTGTGATATTAAGTGCCTGGCGATTGCGTCTGCAACTGTAACGGCTTTAATATTTGGAATTGGTATGGCTATGCAAAACTTCGAGAGGAGGCATTGCATGGTCAATATATGTGCGTTACCTGATGTAGTTTTGCAGAGGGGCCCAACTGTGTCTACGGCGACTTTCATGAAAACCTCGGCTGGGGTATCCGTAATAATCATTGGCTCTTTGGGTTTGACTCGGACGAGTTTCTTTTCTTGGCAGACTTGACATTGTTTTACAAACTCTTCTGTTTCCTTTTTCATGCCATCCCAATAATATCTTTCTCGTATGCGTCTATACGTTTTACCCATTCCTCGGTGACCTCCGAACAAGCTCGCGTGATACTCGCGTAGTATTACTCCTCGTGTGTTTAAAGGTGGGACTGTGCAGGAGCCAAAACATACTGTAATAGTTATTTGCTCGTTCCGTAGGGCATCTAACAGCAGTTTTGTGAGAATCCCGCGAGGGAGGACGTCTGTTATTTCCCCTTTTCTTGCAAAACGAAAAGAGCGCAATTTCTTTTCTTGCAACATTTCTGCGAAATTGTCGATTGTTTCCTTGAGGTCGACTGGTGATATTGGTGTCTTTTCGGTCGGGCAGATGACGAGACTAAAAATGTAGCGTTTTCTACTAATAGTAACTAAGACGTCTCCTGCTTGCGGCTTTGCTCTTTTTAAATCTTCGCGATTTATGGCCCCTATATCTAACAGTATTCTACTATTTTCGGAATTTAAACTTAGATCAGCGGATACGAAGTGAATTAAATTGTCCTTTAAATAGGTCAGCGACTCTCTTGTTGGCAAGAACTTGACTTTGACTTCGTCGATGAGCGCATCGGCGTCTTCCATTTGAATTGTAGAGTGTAACGGAATTGCGTCCGACGGCGAGTCGTCTTTTCGCTCTGTTTCTGTGGGTTTTTGCTGCAGTTCTCGTAACGTCATTTGCTTCTGTAGCATATCACGATTGTCTGTTGGGCGAGTTTCATAATTATTTTCGTCCTTTGTATTTGACATTACAGATGGAGTTTCTCGATTCACTACAGTGACTTTGCTTTCACGAAGTTCTGAGTGATCGTCGGGTGACTCCTCGTCCGACTCTTCTTCACTATCTTCTTGATGGATGGTAGAGAGTTTATGCCAATCGGACGGTATATATTCTGCTAAAGTAAGTGCAGTTGAGAGAGCACTCGGGCCAAGTATAGGCGATTTTTGTCTTGGTCCCGACGAGTTTGTCATGCTCGCTCGTCTCGATTCTTCTTTCCAACTCTCGATAATTTCATCGGGAACAATTCCTTTTGGCGAATTTGGGAGTGAGTTTGATATGAAGTGTTCGGGAAAGAGAACGATTTCTTCGCCTCCGGGCCAATCGAAGTCTTCTTGTTGATCGCTTTTCATTAGGGCGCCCTTAGTGTTCCCCTCGCCTCTCCGCCTAGAGTCTTGCTCTTCGTTCGTCATTTCGTTTTCCCAAGCTAAAGTTTTCTGGAGGCTTTCCCAAAATTTTCTTTTTTCTTCCGGATCGAAGTCGGTAGGATCTGTATTTTCTATACAAGATTCATTGGGGAAGTCTGTCTCCGGTATCGCAGATCGTCGCATAGTGGATTGAAAATTCGGCTTGATCACTTCGCCTTCTGAGGAGCTTGACGAAGAATCCACCATTTGTCCTGCCACGACTGTTTGGCAAGTGCGTATTGTTTCGTCGGGCAAGATGGGCTCTTTTGACGTAACAGTGCACTGTAATTCTTCATTTATTTCGTTTTCTCCTTCGCTCTTCTCAGATTCAAATACTTCAGTATCAGTGCTAAACTCATCCGATGGCAGAGCGAGACTCGGTAAGAAGGACCTTTCGGCAAGGGGTATCGGTTTCTCTTCATTTTCCGTCGACTGCTCTTCTTGGGTGTTAGTCTCCTGGATTTCTGAGGATTCACTTTCACTGGCTTCGAGTTGGGCTTTAGTGTGTTCAGACTCGGTATATGTAGCGGATTTTCTGTGGGTTTGAGGCTGATTTTGTCTGCGGAGCCGTAGTCGCTTTGCTATTGTGCTCGCGTTCAAATCAGCTTGCGTACCGGCTTCTATTGGAGGCAAGGGATTATTTTTCGATCCTTTCTTTCTGCCTCTTCTTGCGGGTTCTGTAGGAATCGGTTTAGATTTTTCCACATCGGATTCGCTAAGATTCCTTGATTTGCCCGCACGGGCTAATGAGGTTTTTGTGGGTTTCGGGATATAGAGAGGGAAGACACGCGCCGCGCTTTCTATTTCATCGGTCTGTGTCGACATGTCGCTACGCTTACTGTCGCGGTCCACCGGATTGCGAGATAGTGCATCAGCATTGGTGTTTAGTCTTCCAGGCTTATACTTAAAAGTATATTGATAGCCTCTTAATCTGGCTCGCCAGCGGTTCAGTCGCCCCATCGGGTCTTTGATAGACTCGATCCAGGATAGAGGCTCGTGATCGCCATATACTGTGAAAGGGCGGCCATATAGATAGTGTTTAAAGTGCATTACTGCGGCGATTATGGCCAGGCATTCCTTTTCGGTAGTAGTATAGTTGCGCTCGCATTTCGTTAGAGATCTGGACATGTAAGCTACGGGACGATCTTCTCCTGGCTGTCCTTGACTCAATACGGCACCTATGGCCGCGTCCGACGCGTCCGTCGTGAGTATAAAAGGTTTATCCAGATCGGCACAAACGAGAACTGGCGCTTGACAGAGAGTGTCTTTCAAAGTGTCGAAACTTTTCTGTTGCTCTTCTGTCCACTCAAATCTTTTACCCTTTTTTAATAATTCGTTCATAGGCTTAGCTATGAGTGAAAAATCTTTAATAAAGCGACGATAGTATCCGGCGAGGCCTAAAAACTGTCTAATATTAGAGTGATTTCTTGGCGTCGGGAAATTTTTCACTGCATCAATTTTTGCGGGATCGGGCTTTACGCCGTATTTATCTACCTTATGCCCCAAATATGAGACTTCGGGCGTCAATATTTCGCACTTGTCGATCTGGAGTTTCATGCCAGCTTCCGAAAGGCGAGTAAATAATTTATAAATTTTATCTCGATGCTCTTCAAGTGTCTTAGCGTATATAATGATATCGTCGAGGTACGCAAAGAGTTCTGTCCCTTGTAGCCCTGAAGTAACGATATCCATCAATCTTTGAAAGGTAGGAGGTGCGTTACAAAGACCGAACGGCATACAGACGTACTCGTAATGTCCGTACGGCGTGCTGAAAGCCGTCTTTGGTCGATCTTTCGGATCCATTTCTACTTGGTGGAACCCGCTCACTAAGTCAAATACTGAGAAGTGTCGCGCGCCTCCCAGTTGCTCTAATATTTCTTGAATGTTTGGCAAGGGATAAGCGTCGGCTATCGTTTTAGCGTTAAGTTTGCGATAGTCGATTACAAGGCGATATCGCTTTTTACCGTCAGCTAGAGTTTTCTTGGGGACGATCCAAAGCGGGCTATTCCAAGGACTTTTCGAGGGCTGTATGATACCTTCTTCGAGCATTTTCGATATCTGTTCTCTTACTTCTTGATGTAAGGCAGGCGGATATCGGTACTGTTTAGTAAAAACAGGGACCTCGTCGACAGTTGTGATTTTATGTTTCACTAAATGTGTTCTGGGTGGCGTGTCCCCTTTTAGCATGAATATTTTTGGAAATGTTTCTACTATTTCCTCTATTTGTTTTATTTCTTCAGCGTCATGGTGATCGCGTCGGAGTTTCTCCATTAAGTATTGTATTCTCTCGTTCTTTTCGGGAGGTTCACCCTCTTCTGAGTACGTGTCGAAGAAATCCTCAGAGTCTTCCAAGTCGAAAGGCTGCAATTCTTGCGGAGGTATTTCTATGTGTACGGGCGTCTCTTGCGTATTTATTGCAAACACGTAGCAGTCGCCTTTTTCATTTGTAACAGCGGCTTCACCGATATATACACCGGGAACTGTCTCTACTCGAGGCAGATATGCATGTCCCGTTACAGAATTATTTGTAACCGGAATTTTAATTGCAGTTTTCTTGCGAGCTGGAAGATAAAAGACTCTGTTCACTCGAGATTTATCGTCATTTACGCAAGGCGTGATTACCGTCCCGTCCTCAGCCGTGTTTGGCAAGACGTCCCACGGTATGTCATCGAAGTTTTGCGGCGCAGGATTTGCCTCAGAGCCTTTTCCTTCTTCTTCCGAGAAGAGGTTTAATTCGAGGTCTTCATTTGTGAGTTCTCTTTCGATAAAAGGGATTGGCCTTGTTGGCCTGCTCTTTAAGGCGGCTAAGAATAAATCGAAATTAATATTCACGCCCTCTTTGCAAAGGAACGGTACACCGAGTATACCATCTTCCTTGAGAGGTGAGCTGTCGTTCAGCACTTGAAAGATATGTTTTACACCGAATATCTCGAGTGTAACGCTGCCTAAAGTTTTTACCGGCAGCCCTGATATGCCGGTAAGAGGCATACTTCCATATGTATCAATAAGAGTAGTCGGATACAGGGACTCTCTTTTTATGAGATTGACTCCCGCAGCAGAGTCAACTACGAAAATTCCGGGCTCGCTTTTTAGCTGTTTTGAGTGTATTTTCACTGTAGGTGGGGTTCCGATCCCCCAGGTGCAATATAACGTCCCGCCTCCGTATATCTCTTTGCTGGGCGCTGTTGGTTCCCGTCCGCCCCTGCGCCTTGGTGACGGACTTCGTTCGAGTTTAAAGACTCGTCTCTTTGAATTTTTGTTTGTGAGTCCGGGCAGCGGCTGCTTCCGGATCTCCAATTTTCTTGGATTGAATTCGACCTCTGACTATTAAATTTTTTCTTGGTGTCATAACTTTTAAATTTGCCGTCCTTTGGATCGAACAACTTCTTTCCTGGTGGCAAAGGAGATATAGACCGGGGTGATTGCCGAGGTTCGCTACTTTTCTTACCATTCCTGTTCGAAGCGAACTTCACCCGGTTGCGATTACGTTGCTCTTCGCCATTGTAGCGATAAAGATTATCCTCATTGTCGTCTGAGACAACGTTTTCTTCTTCATCGGAATCGGTCTCGGACTCCGAATCATAGCAGTAGGCTTCGTCTTCATATTTTCTCCCAGGTGAGTAAGACTTTCCTTTGGGATGTTTTTTATCGTGACGGCGCACGTGGAAAACTGTCGATTTCCTATCGCAGATTCCATGGTATTTCTCGATATTTATTGCCACGTTTAGAGCGGCGTCAAACGTTACTGGCGTAGCATTGACAAGTGTAGCTCTCCAACTATCAGGAGTTCCTCTGAGGAAAGCTTGTAACGCTAATACTTGCAGATGCGTTTTATAGTCGACTCGAGCCGGGGGAGGTTGAGGTACTGCCTCTCGCAAGGCTGCTTCGGCGTTTCTGGTTAATCCTGCCAGCCTAGCATGATACGACCGTACGCTTTCGCCTTGTTTCATAAAACTACTTACAATCTCTCCTACGTATTGTAAGTATGATTTCGCGGGCGCGAACTGTGATTTTAAGAGTGTCACTAACTCATCAATAGTATTAATCGTGTGGCCTTCTAAAGCCTCACGAGCTTTTCCTTTTATTTTAGCAATTACTCCACGTAAGAAATACTGCTCGGATCTGTCGGGTAGCATAGATCTTGAATTTTCCACGTCTTGTATGAACTCCTTTAATGGTGTTCGCCCATCATATATAGGAATCGTGGCCAAGCAAATTTGTACTCCATGCTCGCGTCGCGATTCATGATTCTCGCGAGTGAGGTCAGCAATTAATTGCTGCGTAGCATCAAGATTCTGGTAGCCGGCGGCTTGCGCATTGGCTCGACCTCGCTCGTTATTTGCTTCATCGTCGTCTAAGCGATTCGCATTATCTCGAGCAAATTCTCTTTGATAGTTAATTAAAGCTGCTTGCCTTTCTTCAGGGTCGGCAATCGCAACTATTTCTTCTAGGGTCAGCCCTCTTGGCGGATCCATTTTGTTTATTAATTTGTTATAATAACATATATTTTAATATATCGTCGACGGCAGCTGGTTCCCCACAAGGGATGCCAATTTGTTACAGCTCGGCCCGCTACGGTCGAGCGTCGCGTGATTCTATCTCGCGCAACAAATAATTATTTTTGTTTTACGAGAAACCAGCCTCGACACGAGTGCCTTGATGTCGACGATTAGTATTTAGTTATATTTTTCCGTACTCACATAAAAAAATATGTAACGCAAGC
>JAWWML010025330.1:0-14838 GCA_035047165.1 Ormyrus rosae
CGAAAAATCGTTACATCAAAGTTAGGTAACTAGGAATTAAAAATACCTATTTTTTACTTTCCTGGCCAATTTTGATATTTTTATCTCTACCAGGGAGATAAAAGTCTTTTTTACTTTGAAGAGACACGTTATTCGTTCTCTTTTTTCTTGCCTTTTTTACTGCTTCATATAGTTTTCCTCTGCAGTCGCTCGTCACAGTTACAGATACAATTAATATGGTGCGCGATGAGATTACACGAGATGTAAGTGAATTTTCAGAGTGTGAAAATTTGCTGATTATCACGAGATTTAACCTTTTTTAATTATATTCTAAGTATCTTGGTAAATTTAATAATTTCAAGTAAATTGATATGTAGATTTAGATATCTCTTGTTATCATGCTTGAATTTCCTACAAAATCTTATCAGTCTAATGATCGCATCATCGACCGTGAGATTTTTTGGCACTTTGCGCAAGGCGCCGTCGGCGAGATATCGCCCGTTAACGCCTGGAATTACATTCACCGAACCGAGATCGATTATTACAGTTCGAACTCGTTAAGCGCGATTCAATCAATTTTAACGAGATATTAATGAAGTCGGTTAGTGCGTCAAGCTTTCAGATAATTTCTTTAAGATTTTTTCGCTTCTTAATTAGTGCAAGTATAGGGTTATTGATTGGCGATTAGCTGCATCAAGTGAAAATGATGCTAGTATTAAAAAAATGGAAATCAAAGATAATAACTTCAAATAACTTACTTTAGATTTTTTAATTTCAAGTTATATTTTGTAGAAAGGCGCATCAATGAAGAGGAAATAATTTTTCCTAATGGGAAATTTTATAATTTGACATTAATGTGGTTTTATCATAAAATATTGGTTTTTAATAGTTAATTATTAAAAAAATGATTTTAAAACAAGTTTTTCATAAATTTCATTTTCGTGTAATATTTAAATCAAATTATTACATAAATCACTAATTATATAAAAAATAAATATCAGAAGAAGTAAAAGTAATTTGGATTTTTCCCAAAAATAGGAAAGAATGAGGTACTTTTGAAATGAATAAATCAACATAATTTTGATTGTGCAGGTCAGTAAGAAAGGCGGAGGTGCCGCTATCTACACTTAATTCGCACAAAGAGTTGCTGCTGCTGGTAAGTTACTAACAATATTTACCCTATACGTATTTATTGGTTTCTTACAGAACCCGACATTATCTACTGCCGTTGTCAGCAAACACTACTCATGCGGGATCTTCTCTATCGTTAGCTACGAACAATTGCAAATTAGTCAAAGTATATAGTTTAATTAGATATTTATCTTTCGGATGTTGAAAATAAGATAATCAGTTCATTATTGATATTGATGGGATTTTCGAAAAAGTAAGACTTCTTTTTCTGTCGTCAAATCTCCTCATTGCTGCCTTTCATTCTGTTAAATTACGACGTTTTCTTACTTTATAAGCGCGATGAGAAATATAAGCGTCGGTGCAGGCTGGGCCAGTAAAGCCGGGTTGACGGCCGTGAAAACGAAATTAATTTACGGTCCGTCATATAATAATGCGTCGCCGGCGGTGCTACGTAAATAGTCCAGTCGAAATAGCATTTTTTGGCGCATTTCGACATATAGGCAATTTTAATAGGGCACTTTTTTTGTTTTATTTTTACGTCGTCCCTTTGAAGGAAGATGGACAAAAGTCGTCAACGGCCGAGTTGTAGATAAATAAATTATCTACAAAATAAGACCAACTAGATGTCGCTAAGTTCAATAGTTAATTTACAATAAGTCGTCAAAGCTGCAAAAGTGGGTTTTTTTGAAATACTAATATCTCGGTAACAAATAAAACCAGGAATATGAACTTTCGTGAATCAAGTCGTTATATAAATACAACATTATGTGCGGAGTTTCAGCGCAATCGAAAAATAATTTTTAAAGTTATTAAGTTTTAGACATTCTTTTTTCCTTAATTGCAAATTGCGTCGTTTCTACAAAAAAAGTCTGAGCCTGGGCAAATTGCGTGAGGTGGTAGGGACGCTATTCAATTTTCAAAATCTGATCGAAAATTTTCCAAATTTTAATTAGGGGTAGTTGGTGGAGTTTTCTTCACGCCCTCCTACTTTTGGCGCATGCTTAAAACTTAATAAGTCGCTCAATTTTTATTTTTAAATGATCGGACAGGATAAATAAAAAGGTTTTTCAAAAAAAAAAAAAAAAAAACTTTTAAGCCCAATTAGAGCATGATTTGATTATTAGATCTGAAAATAATCAGCTAAACGGGAAAAAATGGATAACTCTATTGAAGATTAAGAGCAAAAATTGAGCATGAGCAATCTTAGAAGTATATAAAAACTTTTTGTGAATTATGACATTGAAATTTTCAATGCATTTTGCAAAATCATTGATCGAAGAGAAAATAAATATGCGCGTATTAGCGCGAGATGCAGCGGCGGCTTTCTCTCTCTCGTTCGCTTCGCTATCTCTGTCGCTTCACGCCGTGCGGCTTCTCTCTTACTACAGCTGACCCGGCATTTCGAATGCACGCAGGACTGTTTTTATTAAAAATTAGAATTTTCGTTAGACATTTTTTTGGATTTCATTATATCCGCCTGATAGATTAATGGAAAGTAATCGAAACGTATTTCTCTTTATTCAATTTAATGATTATTGGTAAAAATATCGCACTTCGAAAATTTGTGTATCTATTATTTTTCAATATTCTATCTGACGGACTTAATAGAATTTTACATGCAAAATCCCAATTATAAGTTTTAATCAGAACTTTGTCAAACTTTGCACTGGTTATTAGAAACCTTTTACATATTTTTTTTTTATAAAGACCTTGATAATATAAACATTATTTATTTTTTAAATAAAAATAAAAAAAAAATTGATAAAAAACTAAAAACTATATGAATTTACATTCATTTATTAGTTCTTTAATATTTAGAAAGAAAAATTTTGTAACGGAAATAATTATGTTAAAGATTATTGTTAGACATTAAAATTACTTTATAATATATGTATATGCATAAAAGAATATAATTTGTATTTATATTTTTAATTTTCTTTTTTGCATGTGAATATAAATTCTTAAATCTTAAACTAATAATATAATCTTGCGCATAGATCATACAGTAATACACTTTTTATTGATATGTAGATTTTTAATGCTCCTGAAAGAAAAAAAGCTAATATATAAAACCTTTATGATAATTAATCAGGGTTAATTTGTTTAGCAAACTAATTTCTTAAATTCCGATTAAAGCATGCATTTAATTTTTCATAAAAACAGTCTTGCGCGCATTCGAATTACCGGGTCAGCTGTAGTAAGAGAGAAAGCCGCCGCTGCATCCCGCGCTAATACGCGCATATTTATTTTCTCTTCGATCGATGATTTTGCAAAATGCATTGAAAATATTAATGTCATAATTCACAAAAAGTTTTTACATAGTTTCAAGATTGCTCCTGCTCAAGTTTTGCTCTTAATCTTCAATACGTTCGGAGTTGTAGATTTTTTCACATTTAGTTAATTATTTTTAGTTCTAATAATCAAATCATGCTCTAAATTGGTTTAAAAGTTTTGTTTTTGAAAAACCTTTTCATTCATTCTTTCCGATGATTTAAAAATAAAAATTGAGCGACTTATCAAGTTTTAACCATGCGCCAAAAGTAGGAGGGCGTGAAGAAAACGCCACCAACCACCCCTAATTAAAATTTGGAAAATTTTCGATCAGATTTTGAAAATTGAATAGTCTTCCTACCACCTCACGTAATTTGCCCAGGCTCAGACTTTTTTTGTAGAAACGACGCAATTTGCAATTAACGAAAAAAAGAATGTCTAAAATTTAATAACTTTAACAATTATTTTTCGATTGTGCTGAAACTCCGCACATAATGTTGTATTTATATAAGGCCTTGATTCACGAAATTTCATATTCCTGGTTTTATTTGGTTCCGAGATATGAGCGTTTCAAAAAAACCCACTTTTGCAGCTTTGACGGCTTATTGTAAATTAACTATTGACTTAGCGACATCTAGTTGGTCTTATTTTGTAGATAATTTATTTATCTACAATTCGGCCGTTGACGACTTTTGTCCATCTCCCTTCAGAGGGACGATGTAAAAATAAAACAAAAAAAAGTGCCCTATTTTTGCAATTTAACAAAACTTGCTACCAGAGTTGAGACTTCGGGTAGTTGGTTCCATATTGCAGGCACTCTAAGGAAGCGATTCCAAAAAAAAAAATTGCCTATATGTCGAAATGCGCGAAAAGACCTGTTTTTGAGCTTCACCGACTGGACTAAAAACGACTCGAGCGAGAAAGAAAATCGATTTTGGATTTTATGGGTGTAGCCGCGGATTATCGCGCGTAATGCAGCTCCCGATGCTTTAGGGGCCAACTTTATTCTTGGCCAGCTTTTTCACGATGGTTCATCACTGGCGAAATTCGCAAACAACGGCTGAGCTACGAAGAGTTGATTAATTTATGGTTAGTTTCCATTATACAAATAGGCTTAAGTTTATGGTATATTGGGCCGTAAAGTCTTCTAAAGATAATCCACGAGTAAATTGAATATGAACATGACCTTAATTAAATTAAAATAATTGACTGAAATCTTTCAATTTTATAGGAAAAATAAAATTCACGTACTAGTTCTTAGCATATGAGTATAAATATATAAGTACTATTTTTTTTATTAATTTTTTGTAATAAATTCTTTTATTAACCTTTATATTGGATAATTCTAAAAAATATTACTTTAAAATTTATGTTTAATTTGGCATTCCTTTGTATTTAGAATATTAAAGCTAATACATTCTTTTGGCATTAATTAAAACAATCGAAGGTATGCGCACCTTCCATATTTAAATAATTTCTATGAACAATCGGTATGAGGATCAAATCAAATTAAACAAATTTCTGCAACTTTTCGTAACCAAGATTTTACTGCCCTCTTCAGAAATGTTGTCTGTTCGCAATCAACTTGTTCAATTTGATTTGGCCCTCATCGTACCGATCGTACTTAGTCATAGAAATTCTTTTGTGATTATGCATTATAAATAGATTCAGAGATAAGAAAATAAATTTTAACTGATTTTATTTCTAACAGTCAATACGTACTTTTAGTGCTAAACCGATTTGTTTATTTGTTAATTCATAATTCATATCGTACAATATTCATTGCGTTTTATATGTTTTAGTTTCAGAAACTTTTTTCCTATCTTTTTCCTTACTTTGTTCAAGGTTATTATTAGACTTACATTGACTAGGGATATGGTGTGATTGTACTTTTTGACAGATTTCGCTTATGCTAGATAATCCTCGAGATTTTAAATTACAACCTTTTCTTTTGACAATATTTTTGCATGACTATTAATATGTCGTAGGAAATTCGAAACAATCCATTTATTTCTATTTCCCACAGAAAATTTCGTTATTTTTTTTAACTCTGTACAAAAATTATTCTATAAGTTATTCTCATTATATTTTTTTTTTTTGACTTCTACTTGAATTCTCAAATTATTTATAATTTTTGTCTTTGTTTCTTGACTAAAATTAGTAGATGTTCGAGATATAAAAGCATTTTTAATTAATCTATTAGTCAGTTCCTTCTGTTCATCAACAATAGAAAGTTTAGTTTTAATGGATTTGATGTTAAGTTCTTTTTGCAATGATTTAGTTTTGGATACAGTACTATTTTTCCCTTTTTTCTGTTGCTCCTTTTTGTTAACACTGTTGTTTGATAGTTCATTAAAAAAACTAGTCTCTTTGCTTTTTACTATTTCAACAATTTCTTTAATCAAAAGTTTTTCTCCAATCATGAATTCAAATTCTGCGGGAGCTGCATAAAAAATGCCATAATATTCTTTCATTTTATTTATAGATTCCTTACAATTGATTATCTTTGGCATTTTAGTTCGTGCGAAAGATTCTATTTCTTTCATAGTTCCATCTATTACTTTTTTGAAAGCTGAATGATTGTCCAAACCAACTAATTGCAGAATATTTTTAATATGCAATGGGACATTCATATTTCAGAAATCTTCAATAATTGACTAAAAATGATTAATATATTGTTCCGGTGTCGATTAAGGTTCAGAATTCAATTTACTTTGCTCAGACTTTTTAGATTCTTCCTATAGAAATAAACGAAAATAAGATAATATTCAAATTACGTAATTGTTTTTGAAGTACATTTTTGAAGTACATTTAAAACAATAAATAGGATAAAATCATCTATAAATAATCGCTTCAAAAAGTAATATCTTTTAACACTAAATGCTGTAGATTACATCTTACAATTTTTATCTAAATTCTACAGTAATCTGATTCAAGTATTTACAGTTTTAACCGAGTTTAACTTACGATTTATATGAAAAGTACATCTTAGACCAGTACAAAACTGTACAGAAAGAACTATGTAAGATAAAATGCAGTAAAGTTTTTAATTCTGATTAAATAAAATATCCTATTTAACCTTATAATTAAGAAAACTTTTTATTTGTACAATACTTACATTATTTGTAAGACCATTCGTTAATCCTTTATCCATGATTCTCACTCGGTTTCACATTCAATTATTGCAAATTTTTATTATAAAAAAATCCTGCGTGGCCTGCTTATCCCTCGAGCGAACGAGATGCAATGAGTTAGCAGAGGCTTCTTATAATTGATATAGGTAGACCTGCAATTTGCTGTTATGCTGTGCCGCCACAACGTAAGCAGTACAAATAGTAAAGCGGCGAAAAAAGGGACAATCGGGCACTTCGAAAGTGATTATAAACGATTTTAACTAATTTCGCATGTGATTATTTATAATTATTGCTGATTCCAAATTCGAAATACATTTATGATTAAGCGATTCTTAGTGATTTTTTCTGAAATATTCGTTTCTTAAAAAATGATTATTTATTCGAATCCTTCAATCGATTTTAGTTTGATTACAGAGCAGTTTCGTAATCGATTTTTTTCTAAGTGCTTTGTGATAACATTTATTGAATACCCGCTCGTGCTAAACTTTCCACTGTTGAAAAAATAAAATATGATTTTCAAATAAATAAAATACCAACGTACTCTCTATACTAAAAAGTCTTTTACTTTAATTTATGTATTTAACTTACAAAATTAAGGATTTTTCTATGAATTTCTTTTACTTCTCGAATTGCGTAAAGACACTGCATTGAAAAGTAAAATCTTTCCTTTATATAGTAACAAGTGCCAAGCACTACGAGTACTATTGTATATATTAAATTAAAATGCATAATACGTGTTCACAAGAGTTTTTCAATAAAAATGTTTTGGCTGCGCTTCCGTCGAAAATTCACCTATTGTCAGTAGCAAACTTATTCGGTCTCAATTGTCTGCACGGTAAAGCACAGGTCACATAGCGTCTCGTAAAAGCCAAAGACGAATCGAGGAGGAATAACGCGTTGTCGTGCTCCTCGAATAAAAGCTCGGCCGTAAGCTCTCTTCTTTCTCATGTGTGCACCTTCTTTTTCTCGCAAGTTGCCTCTTTAACTTTTCGTTTCTCCTGCCTTTGAAACTGGCAGTATTTCTTATTTTATTTATCCGCCCTTTTTCTATGCTCGATCGCATACAAGAGCTGGTCCTGAGAGCTTATCAATGTATATTGGTATTGTCGTCCTTGCTTTGCTTATCGATGAGTCAAAGCATTTGAAAAATGAAATGCTTGCTGAAACGTATGGTGAGCCGAATGGGGTACAGATATATTTTAGGTAACTATGGTCAAATACAGTACGTGTCCTAAAGAAACAGGAATTATTCTGAGATTATTTATTTGAATTTAAAATATTATGTAGATTTCAAAATATGCCGAAATGAGTCGCAATTTACTGTTTAATAAGCACGCAATGTTGAATGTGGAATTTCTTATACGAAACAGTTATCATGATTTACACTTGCACGATTAAAAAACTGTAATCTAGTCTAATCTTCTAATCGGAATTCAGCTACAAAGTAATTTTATCTTTACAGGCAACCAATAACCACATAACGCGGGACAATTTCTTTAAAAGTCTCACAGATTAACTAAATAAAATAAGCGATTATAATTTATAATTAAATAAAGCGATAAAAATAAAAAAATTTTAAATTTCTGTATTTGAACTGTATTTGAACCCAGAGAAGCTTCAGGCTCGTCTTTATCGCTGAGCTATTTTAATTTCAATAAAATTATGTGTAGGTAAGAAATGCGGCAGTAGAGCTGGCCTTTAGTTATAATCTATCGATAATTTTAATGACATAAACAAAAAAGTAGCTCATGCGGATTCGGGAAATTTTCTTTTGTTTTATTTTTATCGTTTTATTTAATTATGAATTATAATTGCTTTTTATTTAGTCAATCTGCAAGACTTTTAAAGAAATGTTCCATATTAGCGAAAAAAGCCTGAGAAAAAAATTTGAGGAAAAATAATATTTTTACAATGCCATGCCGCATCAAGCTTGCACCAGATCACCGGCTTACACGGGTAATTGTACATAATTCTCACTGGTAAAAGTTTTTCGTTAAAAATGCAAATGTACATGAAGTTTTATTCATGCATGCACAGAATGTGTTAATAATGCATGTATTGACGTTTTATTTTTTGTTCATGAAAGTTCAAGTGAATTTGCATTAAATTTTACGTTTTGAGAAAGATTAGCATTAATTTTTTTTAACAGCATTGGCCGGGTTAGGTGATTTTCGGGAGTACATATTAATTATTTGTATTTGTTTATTGCTTTAAATGCCCCACGGGTTGCAGTACATTTAAATTATACAATACTATAGTACGTAGAGCTTGTGGGAAGTACTTCTAAGTCCCAGGAAATTCTAGACGTCCCAAAAAGTTCGGGGTAGTCTTAAGTAGTACGCAACCGTAAAAAGCATTACGCGTTCAGAATTAACGTTACTAATAACGTCGGTAATTCTTTAAGAGGTACTGGATTGCATAAAGGAAGTCACGCATTAATCCGAAGTAATTTAGAGTGATATCTTTAGATACTTCTACTCACATCAGGTGACGCTATAACGATGGCCATCTCTCTATATATCCTCACTAACGGTGGGACACTCGTCGAGGGACAGTTTTCCGGAAACTATCGCTGCGCATCGTCTTTGGGCACGACAAAGCTATATCTTTCGCTCGAGATCGACCAATGGCTCCTTACACGTTCTCTTGGCAGAAGCTCCCAGGAAAATATCGGAATTTACCGTCGATCAACAATAGACTGATACTGTGCTAATGCAACTCGCGCCTTCAAGGGAATCTTTGGCAAAAGATTTATTGATTTCATCATTTATATAGTAGACATTTATTAACCTTTGGAGAACCGAGACTTTCATTTCAAAATTAGGATTTTTTTAACAACGACTTACGATAGATGTTTTGAATTTTCAAAAACCTTTTCAAACCCTTAGAGGGTCGGCATTTTTCTCTTGAAAATCAATATTTTTTTAATATTATATACAAAAATTCAAAAATTCGTTACCTGCTGCCCCATATTTTGGATAGATCAACCTTTAGTCGACCCGTGTAAAAAAAAAGTCTTGCTCAGGTCTTTCTCAAGTCAGACTCCGAAGGTCTAGCAATAGTCTGCATCGATGAGACGTTCCTAGACTTTTATCTAGATTTCCTCTTTAGCTTCTTGGAAGACTTTATCCTAGACTTTTATCTAATAGATTTTTCTGCCCTCCGGCCGGAAAGCGGCAACTTCGTTTCGCGCAGCGGCCAGAAAGTTGTCGCTTTCCGGCCGGAGGGCAGAAAAATAGTATACACACCTTGGCCAGTAAAAAAAAAATAAACGTGTGATCTGAGACATTTCTTATTTTACTGGCCTAGGTATGTAATATTCTATTTCTTTCGAATGCTAAAATCTGGGGAAAAAAAATTCCGAACCCGTATTCGACCCCAGACCCTGTTCTTTCTAGGCAAGCTCTTTACCACACTGGAGTTATTCTTTTTTATTTATGTCAATAAAATTATATTTAGGTTAAAAGGTATAGCAACTAAGCCAGCGGTATGTTACGATTGTATTGCATAATATAACATTAATTTAGTAGATTTAAGAAAAAAATCAAATGAAATCATAAGTAATATTGATCAATAAGGAAGTGCCCACGATACCGTTGCTAATACCTGTACTGATATTGCTGATAAAGACATTGATAGTGATACTGAAATTATCAATAATCATGAAGATATGGAATCTATAGTGCAAATCTTCCGTGAATATTTTTATAAAATATAGAGTAGAAAAAGTAAAAATTAGATAAATCAAGCATGTCATAATTAAAGTGTATAACGTAATCATTCACAAGAAAATCAATCGCAACATATTTGATAAAAAGCTTATCATCCAACCTTTCGAATTTAATTTATTTTTAACTTTAAAACTAATTTTTATTAAAATCAACCAACAAGTAATATATTAAATTATTAATACAAACAGCAATTTTTAAAATATTTGAATAATAAAATAATAACAAAAATTTAGAATGAGCTACAAATGCATGCTTGTCTTAATCATGTAAAATACTTACAGCTTCTGCATGTTTTAGGTCTACAACGTTTCCAGATTCTAAAAAAAATAAGTATTTTCAAAAATTATTACACTACCTTAATTAGATGCAATAGCATAAGAAAGTGAAAAAATACTGAGAAAAAACTTAAGGCTAAAAATTGTTATAGAATGAAAATCTATTGATTCAAAATGAAATATTAAATAAGTAGCCAAAATTCTGGCTCGCCCACCTCGCTCGAGATGATGAAACTTGATTATATATATATAATGAAGAATATAATAAACTACTAAAAGTGCAGAGTCACGATTTCGAGGACCGGGAAAACAACAAATTAATATTAGGTAGATATGCATTAAGATTTTTATGCATATATAAGAATATCTTAAAAACTTGTAACTTTTGTGATGTCTACATTTAAATAAAAAATATTATACTTTTAGAACTCTATTAAAACTACTAAAAATTGTAATATTTAAAATGTAACTTAAGTATTTTAGTCGATCGCAGCTGACACCTATTTCTTTTTATAATTTATTTATTTTGACCCCCATATATGGATATTATAGCGATCAACCTATTTTATATGACTACAAAGCCTCTTACAATTTAATAAACCAATGTAATCATTTATAAATTCTTGTCTTTTCTGATTCTATACATTTCTTATAAAGCTGAAAATTTAAAAAACAAAATGTATAATGCAATTACTGTACTCCTGCAGAGGTAATTGAATTACATGTACACCGGGTCGGGCATTAATTTAAAATTAGAAAATTTCAGTAACTTAAGTACACTATTTTATTTACACCCACTTGCAGTAATTTAACACTGCTAAATGTCTCACTCGACAATTTATTCGCACTTCTATCTTATGAATTACTGTTGCTAATTATACAGGGTGAGTTAAAAGTATATGGATACATCTAATTCACCTTCAGCAAATCATTTTTAGAAAAGAAGTTGTGTATAAAAGTTACAGGTTTTCCATTAAGGGCTTCAATCAATAATCTTGACATTGAGCTTGAAGTTAAATTTCAAGGTCATTTAAAGATTAATTTGTGTTTTTTAAGTAGAAACCCCTTGTTTTTATTTCAGATTCTGAAAGAGCAAGAATTTTTACATTCAAATATGTATTCATATAGCCAAAATAACCCATATGGGTCAAAATCTATTCCAAAAATGTCTAAATTAATATGGAAGATACATTGATGTGCATTTTAAAATGAGACTAGAGTAGTCTCCCATGTTTATTTTTAGATTTTTGGCAGAGATTTTGACTTATATGAGTTACTTTGATCCCTAACTTGAATACATATTTGAATGTAAAATTTCGCGCTTTTTCAGAATGTGAAGTTAAAAATAGGGGTTTCTATTAAAAAAAAATACTAATTGACTTTTAAATGACCTTAAAATTCAGCTTCAAGGTCAACGTCATAGTAAAATAATATTTTTATTTTTATTTTTATTATTATTCTTTTATTATTATTTTATTGTGATTATTTATATTAATGCCATCAATAAACTTTACTTATGAATAAACAATTTTAAAATATTTTAATTAGTTAATTTTATTCAAACAGTTTTTAAAATACTGCATTAATATATATTTCATATTTGAACTATTACTTTAAATATAAGAACGATAAATTAGTTTGAAGAAAGCTTATACGTCTCAAGGAATTAGGAGCGGTTTGTCTAAAAATAATTTCCTGAAAAAATATTTAGTTGTATCCATACTTCTAATTCACGTTGTACATTAAATTTGAAGTATTGTATAAAATATGAAATTAAATTTTTAAAATCTCCGATGTTAAATTCTTTTTCCGTAAAACACTTAATTAATTAATTAAATAATATGTACAATATGTTTTATTTATTGGATAACATTTTTTATATTTTTATAAAAATCTTGTTTTTTAAATTATTTATTAGTCTCACTCTTTAATGACCTTTAAAAATCAGTTTCCACATTTTTCCCAATGTTTTAGATACTAAAGAAAAAAAAAATAATTTTAATTATTATGTCTATAAGTTTTCTTCTAAATATTGAAACTGAGAAGTTACAGAGATATGCTCATGCATAAAAAATTTGTAGTGCACAATTTAATGTACTAAATCTTCTTTTAAAAAATAATTTATCTTATCTGTGGAGAAATTCTTTGCGAATTTCGAAATGAATCATAATGTGTCATTCGCTGCTATCTTATTGAAAAATCCCCTAAAGAGCAATAAATGTGTAAATTTTTATAGATAAATAAATTTGCAATCTTTTATTTGAATAATAAACTTTATTTAAACGTACTTCTAACAAAGAATAGAAGATTTTTGGATCACACAGATTTTGTTCTAACTTTTAGATGTTTTCAGTATATTAAAAATATAAACAGAGTCGAGTCCACTCAGTCTAACCCACGGTTTTTCAAAAGTTATGGACTGTTTTAGCTATTTAGAAAAAATCTATGTTTATTTAATCATCTATAGCTTTATAATAAAAAACGGTGGAGTGTTCTAATTTGCATTATTTGAAAGGTGAGATCAAATATTATCGATTAAAAATAGTATCAAAAAGGTTTATTAGTTCAAAAATTACATCGAAACAAAGACTTAAAATAAATTTAAGCTAAAATTTCGTCAATGAATTTGTGTAGATTTTTAATGCAGTATGGTTTCTGAATCTTTATTTCCCTAAATACGTTTTGAATTATTACAGTTTTTTTAATAAATTTTATTTCAATCGATAGAACTTAGTATCATCTGTCAAATGTTGTGAATTACAATACTCTATCTTTTTTGGTGAAAAGCTATAGGTGACTAAAGAAGCAGATTTTTTTTAAATTTTAAATGAAATTTTAGCGCGTAACTTTTGAGAAATCGAATTGAGCAGATGCGGCTCCTTCCGTATTTTTAAAATTAGAAAACATATTCCAAACAAAAACCGTGATCCAAATGTCATGTACTCTTCTTGTAAGATTTATTAAGTGACGATCAAATTAATGATTTTTAGTTTGCGATACTTTACAATTGAAGGACTTATCAATAATTAATTGCTATTTATTTAGCAGTTTTTTTATATTTTATATTTTTTTTATATAAGAATTATTATTATTTCAAAGTATCAAAGCATATAATTTGAAGAGAAGCTTCCGTGTAAAAAATGTGGTTGAATATCATTTTAATGTTTAAATAGCTACTTTTAAAAGCAAATAAGTTAAACTTGTAGTCCTTAAAAACTATTGCATAAAATTGTATGTACACCGAGAAAAATTTTCTAGAAAAAATTACAATAGTACATTTTAATTTAATCACAGACTGTAAAAATCCTAAAAAAATTACCATAGTTTCTAGTAAATTTTACGAGGTCATTGATAAATTTTCATATTTAGACTTGTAAAGTTTACAATGGACATGGTAATTTTTTAGGATTTTTACAGTCTGTGATCAAATTAAAATGTACTATTGTAATTTTTACTAGAAAATTTTTCTCCGTGTACTATTTAATATTTATTATGACTAAATCAAAAAAATTGCTCCTTAGCTTAGAAATAATATCAAGTAACTATATTCGATCGCGTTAGTAGCCTCGATTAAAGGTCTTTGTCAATCTATGTCTACAATACCCCTCTTCTCTTTTATGAGATAAAATCAAATCATATCTTTGTTCTTATAACCGATATTCGATAAGGGTTTAGATAAAAACGGAACATTGTAAAACCTGTCGTGTTGAATTTTCCGATTGATCATTATTCGTAGTGTCTCCTTCGGATAAGCATCATGTATAGTGGCAGTCAAATCATGATTGCTAAATTATTTATTTTTACCTTACTTTTATCCTATTCAGTTCATCAAGGTAAGATTTTAATAAAATTAGTATTTTTTTCTATTTTTTGCTTGAATAAATGTAATCCTTAAACTGAAAAATATTTATAAGGAGTATACTTACAGTAAATTACTATATTTTATAATATTATTCTTAAATACCATTGTATGTATCAAAAATAATTTAAATAATTTTTCCAGTTTTCTCTTTTGAATGCTACGTATGTTCTACCGAAAAAGACAGTGATTGTGAATCTGGTAATGTCAAAAAAGAGTATTTACAATCTTGTGATAAGGATGTAACTAATACACCGACCAGCACCGAGAGTTCCTCGCCGGCGGGCGGTAGCAGCACCGACAGCTCCACATCGGCGGGTGGTAGCAGCACAGACAGCTCGTCACCGGCGGGAGGCAGCAGCACCGACAGCTCCACATCGACGGGCGGTAGCAGCACCGACAGCTCCACATCGGCGGGTGGTAGCAGCACAGACAGCTCGTCACCGGCGGGAGGCAGC
>JAWWML010025341.1:0-14823 GCA_035047165.1 Ormyrus rosae
TACTTTTATGTAACTAAAACATAGTTACATTTCTGTAAATATATATTATTAAATACAGAATTTTTTTTTGTGACTGTTACCCTACTCTTAAGTAACTTTCAATGAGGAATCCAATGCAGACCTTCAATCTGACCTTAGTCTTATCCCTGTCCGACGCCAGCAATCGATAGAATGCAATGTTTTACGTTTAGATATGTACTTGGGCCGTAACTACTGTTTGACCTTGGTGGTTACTGTAGGGTTATTAAAAGTGGAAGCCGAAGGTATTGATAACTTTCAAAATGAAAACTTTTCAAGTTTTGTTTTGTAACATCTAAAGCTAAGAAATCTAACAAAGCCTGCTTATAAGTAACGTAGAGCACAACCTTGACAGTAGCCTTCAGAGTCATTTTAAGGTAAATAATTGTTATTTATACTTTGAGTATAAATAAAAATTACTCAGGAACAACGAAAAAGACGTAGTAAATTCTGTTTCTATCGAAGTACTTAATTAACGTGACTCCCTAAACCCCAAACTCTAATATCATATGTACAATCTAAACTCATTATCCATTAACTGTAAACCATTAAAACCTAAATCCATAAACACTTAACCCATAAATCCTATACCCATCCATAAAAAACGGATAAATCGTATTATTTTTATTTAAGTAAAAGATAATGGCGAAACTTTCAGAGCGAGAAAGACTAAGTTTATTGATGATGCGTGGTTGGGGAGATCATACCTTGCCTTGAAGTTCGTACACTGTTTAATAAGACTTTCCGTAACGAAGGCGAACTAACACCTATCTCAAAATCTGCAGTCGAAAAAACTGTACGGCACTTCGAAAACCACGGGACCATCGAAGATCTTGAGAGAACTGCTCGCCCAAAATCTGTAGCAACTCAGGAAAAGCAGATTGAAATTGCTCAAATGTTTATTGAAAATCCGGATCTTAGTTTAAGAACAGTCGGTTTTATGCATGACGTTTCTCATGAAACCGTACGAAAAGTTCTGAAAAGCATTCATTTTCATCCTTATAAAATACATTCAGTACAGGTGCTCAATGAAGATGATCCTGATCGTCGAATCGACTTTTGCGAGGCGATGATGAATAGAGTAGATGTAGATCTTAATTTTTTGTACAGTATAGTTTTTTCCGATGTGGCTACTTTTAGTTACTTTAGTTTGTTTGACACAAATCCTGAATGGATGTTGGAGAATCACACACAAAATCCACAAAAGTTAAATATTTGGGTATCTTGAATGATATAATTATAGTTCCTTTTTTTATCGAAGGTAATTTCACTGCGGGTTCATACGAACAGTTACTTAAAAATCAAATTATACCACGAATTCGAGAGATAGCAGATGATGGTTATGATGATACGTGGTTTCAGCAAGATGGAGCAGCCCCTCATTATGGCACAGACGTTTGAACATGTTTGGATGCTCAGTTCCCTCATAGATGGATTGGAAGAAGGGGTGAAATCGAGTAGCCTGCTAGATCTCCTGATCTAACACCACTCGATTACTTTCTTTGGGGTTGCCTTAAGAGTAAAGTTTGTGCCACTAAAGCAGACAAGTTAGATGATCTGTGCAATCGAATTATTCAAGAGGCTGCTAGAATTGATAGAGGGGTGATTCGCGATGCTGTGACATCTTTTTGAAATCGTCTAGCTTTTTGTCAAGAAGTTGAAGATTTCCAGTTTCAACATCGCCTTTAAACTTTGAATCTTTAAGTGAAAACGAGGGGACTCACGCTAACGACGCATCCCAATCGTGAGAGGCAAGAGGACTCGCGCTAATCAAGCACCCCAATCGTGAGAGGCAAGCGGACTCGCGCTAATCAAGCACCCCAATCGTGAGAGGCAAGCGGACTCAGGCTAATCAAGCACCCCGAAGGAAACAAAACTTACTACGTCCACATCGTTGTTTCTGGGTAACGCTAAAAGTAAGAATAAGGAATATAGTGAGGTTATCATTTCAAAAAGTTTCTTTCGCTTTCAAATAATGTTCAAAGCTGATATCAAAATGAAGGTGATCCATGTCGTTGGCTTCCAAACTTTTTCAAACATTTGTTCGTTCACAAATCCTCGAAAGTTTGAAAACAGCAGAGATTGAACAATTTTTTGACATTTGACCTTGATTTAACCTTCTAGTGATCACTCGAAATATCATTTTTTATGTAAAATATCTTGCTCTTTTAAAGTCCGGTGTCAAAAATAGGGAGTCCAAGTTAAAAAAATTATTTTAACCTTCAAATAACCTTGAAAGTTGACCTGAAGGTTAAAAAGAACTTTGCAGAAAGGTGATTTCTATGGTCTTTTACAAATTCTTTGCTCTATCGATTGCTGGTGTAAAAAATGGGGGTTTCCATTAAAAAAAAAGTTGACCTTGAAATAACCATGAAAGTCAAGTCCTAGCTCAAATTGGAGGTCACTACTGAATCCCTCATTGAAAATTAATTCAAGAATAGCGTTACCTTCGTGAAAAAATATTCGAAGATATCTAAGTACCTTGATGAAGTTTAAATGGCCTTGGAGGAACCCTCAAGGTCAAATACTATCTCTGACTCAAGTTCGTATCTGAATGTAAAATTTCCCACTCTGTCGATTGCCGGTGTGAAAAATGGAGGTTTCCATTTAAAAAAAGAAATTTGACCTTGAAATAACCTTGAAGGACAAGTCCAAGGTCAAATTGAAGGTCACCATTGGATTCCTCGTTGAAAGTTACTTAAGAAATAACCTTGACCTTTTTCAGAAATACTTTACCAGGGAAAATATACAGCCGTCCCGGGACTTAATTGACACTTTGTATATATAATATAGTACAGTCATATTTTTATTATTATTATTATTTTATTATGATTGTTTACATTAGTTTCAGCAATATAGTTCAAATAAAATTAAAAAAAAATTACTTTTTTTGGCTTATATTTACTAGAGAAAATTCAATTTTCTTGAAATTTTTATTTAATTTTCTTCAAAACGAAGATAGTGTGAAAAAGTAACATCAGGTTAAAATCACTTTTTAGCTCTTGAATTGAACATTATTTTTTTTATATATAATGACTTGTAGAAAGCTTCATTTAGCGCATGCATTTTTATTTAAACTAACAGGCGAACAATTTAAAGCGCAGATAGCGACCATAGCAATCAGGTGTCGCCAATGAGGGGAACCGGTAGCACAGTACAGAGCTGCAGCTCTGAGGACCAGCCATCATCGGTTCGATCGAGAAGTCGAATTAACAGAGGGCAGCGAGATAAGCTGCAAGCGGTTAAATTTCTTAAAAATTGAGGAATAAGATTTAGTGGTGAGGACAAGCGCGAGGATCCGGAAGAAATGCTTGAACAAGTCGAAGATTGTCGTCAGGGAGCTTTAACGTCTGATAGCAAAATTCTTAGCACGTTACCATGTATTCTGTCAAAACGGACGGGCCATTGATACAGGACATTATGGAGCTGTTAGTGAAGGGACGCTCAGTGGTCAAATTCTCGAAAAAATCGGCCAAAATAGCAAAAATTTATTCTACCGGAAATTATAAAGCTATTAATTTTTTAATGAAAGTTGTACACATAAAAACTAAATACGAATAAATCAAATAGAATAATATATTTTTTTAATTTTCATGTAAACAATAAGTAATTAAAATTTGTAATTGAAAATATTATGAAAAAAATTTTATTTAAATATTATATTTTTTAAATCTAATATTCAACGTATTTTATATGCTAATATGTTCATATAAGAATATAAAAAACAAAATATTTATTCATACTTTTGAAACAAGTATTTTTTAATTATTTCTAATAGTTAAAATTAAACTAAAATTGAATTTTTTTGAAAACTAATGAAATTTTTCATAAAAACTCATAAAAACACCATGTTTTTGCATAAAACATAATCTATAACGTACATTTAATAAGATAAATTTTTAAGTACCTGCTAAATTTTGTCCAAATCTAAAATATTTAAGATTACTTAGATTTTTTTGTTATTTAATTAATCTTAAATATTTTCGATTTAGGCAAAAATTGGTAGTTAGTTAAAAATTTATCTTATTAAGTGAAAATAATAGATTATGTTTTATGCAAAAACATGGAATTTTTCTGAAAAATATCATTAGTTTTCAAAAAAATTCAATTTTATTTTTATTATCCATTAGAAATAATTAAAAAACTAACTGTTTCAAAAGTATATTTTTTAAATTGTAAATATATTTTTTTTATATTCTTATATTAATAGCTTTATAATTTCCGATAGAATAAATTTTTGTTTTTTTGGCCGACTTTTTCGAGAATTTGACCACTGTGGGACGCCCAATTCTATTCGATTCTTACAAAAGTATTCGATTCTTTTTGTTTAGAATCGATTATTTCATCTCAAAGAATCGATTCCTCTTTAAAATGTTTTATTACGATTATTTGGCGATTTTCGCGATCCGCAGACCTCAAAAATCTTCAATAATATCAAAAATTAATTTAACAACTCAAGAGATACCCTAATTTATACAAATAAGGTGAAAAATGTGGTTTTTAGTTACAAATCTCGACTATTTACGATTTCTTGAAGTAACCTTGAAACAACAAGCTTGTTCCCTCTTTTTCCTAGTATAGATATACTTGTTTCTTATATTTATACTTCTTTCTCATATTTGTAGTTATTCCTAGTATATATACTACAAGCAATGCATTTTCTTATACTTTATGTGCTGTGCTCTGTTCTTTTTAACGTGCGGAGGCCCTAAGACTTTTTCCACGATTAGAAGGTCGACGTGTCTATTCTGTGCCAGCAGAACAAAAACCTTGAACCAGCGTTAAAAGGTATATACGTATACAGCTGTTACGCTTTGCCCAACACATCAATGGAGCAGTTTGAAGATTTGCTCGACCGGCTATTACAGGATACTGAAGGGGAAAAGCCGGTACTGGTAGCTGAAGACCTTAATGCTTGGGTAGTAGAGTGGAGTAGCCAAAGAACCAACAAAAGCGGACGGGTGCTACTGGAGACATTTGTCCGCTTGGGCCCAGTATCTCTTAATCAAGGAAGCACTTTTACCTTCAAACGAGGAAAAGTAGGATTCGTTATTTATTTAAATTTCGTCAGCAGCTACCTCGTTAACCAGGTTGATTCATGAACCGTAAGTGAGCACTATACAAATAGTGATAAGGCCATAACAATAGAGTTATTTAAAACAAGGCAAAAACCGAAAGTGAATACAAGAGCCAATAGAGCTGATGTGTCAAATGAAAGGCAATAACCAGTATACTAGTGGGACAAGGAGGTCGAGAGTGCTCGAAATGAGGGCCACCGGATTAGGAGGCATGAACATCGGGCAAGGAAGAATTACTACAAAACTGGAAGAGGCCAGGAAAAAGTAGATGCCCTCAATCAGGAAATAAATGAACGACGGTTTCTCAAAGAATTACAGGACGAGGTCAACCAACATCCTTGGGGTCGATCTTATAATATAATAATACGGAAGATAAAGGGAAGCTACGTAAGTGCCCTCCTAAGTGCCCAGAATTATTGCATCGGGTCGTGACTACTATATTCCCCAGACTATACGAAGCAGGTAGTATTGAGATAGGGATAAATGAAGAAGCCATTCCCCACATCAAGACGGAGAAACTCTTAGCTGCGGGCAAAATGATGGGGTATAGCAAGGCTCCAGATTTGGATGGCATATCCAATATTGCATTGAAGCATGCTATCCACGCCTGCCCTGAAGTCTTTATTGGCCTTTACAACTCATATTTTGAAGAAGGAATATTCGCCACCGTACTGACATCCTGCGAATTGGAGTAAAAATACATGAAACACTATTAAAATAAAAGGTACCCCTGTTTATAAGAAGGATGATGTCTGTCTATTTGAAGGGCAGAACACTATTATACGACACTAAGTTACAGGACATGTCTCGTAAAACCAAGAGGTTTTAGTTGATATGAATCCAACACATGGTATCATTGGGGCTGAGGTTGTTTCCATGACCACAGAATGGTTAATTAAAATTTTTCCCTTAAGCTTCTCACTCTAATCGAGAAAAAAAATAAAACAAACTCACCCACAGACATAAGTATTACCACGCGTAGAAACAACAGAACACACGCGCCAAGATACAAGAACAAAGATATGAGCAAGCAAGTACAATAGCCTGCAAAAGGGTCCGGATGATAGGACAACGACATCACCCCGAATTAATACCTAGCGACGGTTCCGGAGTGGCTCAGCCATGGAGAAAAAGATTTGTGGGTTTCAGTGAGTAAGAATCCCGCACTACCAGCAAGTGCGATCGCTTCCTAGTGCCGGCCCGACATGGTCCTTGGATGTCCGCACGGGTTGATTTAAGATTTCCCATAGTCCACCCTCGAAAAAAAACACATCCGAAACCATTTTTCGAAAACCATGTATTTTGATTTCTGATACTTCAAAATACAATTATAACATGATTTACAACTCTAAAAATTGTTACTACAAAGCTTCCTCTAGGAGAAAGCAAACACATAGACACTCACATACATACAAAATTTCCATTAATGATAAAATTTAAGAGTCTCAGATGTACTTTCGTTTACTACGAATATTTTAGATACCTAGAACAATTTTTATCGAAACCACAAGTTCAAGGTATTCCGCCCATAGAGTCTTTTGATCAGCATACGTAGAACCTTTATACAAAGTATCAAGAACATCGACTGAAAGCGATTTTGCTTAAGTGTAATCTGAAGACACGCCATTAAACGAAGGCTTGTAGATACTTTTCGATTAGCGAAGTCAATAAATTTTACTCGTTAAGTCTAGCTATTACAATGAGTCAACAAATTAATGAGATTATTGATAAAATTTTGTTAAAATATTTTTCGTTATTTAAGGTGGCTTTGGCATTTCGGGCCGTATCATGAAGGAGCCCTGTAAGGAGCACTGAATAATATGTTAAAAAAATTATGTAGATAGGTTGGTTCTAGGACGTTTTGTCGAAAATCATTTTGTCAAACGGACGTTTGGTTGAAAACCTTTTGATCGAAAACCTTTTTGTCGAATGGGCATTTGATCGAAAAATTATATATATATATATCAACAAAATTTTTTTCCACAAAACATCCATTCGATAAAAAAACCATTCGACAAAAAGGTTTCGACCAAACGTCCATTCGATAAATAGCTTTTCGACCAAAAGTCCTTTCGATCAAAAAGTGTTCGACCAAACGTCCGTCGACCAAAATTCCTTCGATCAAAAGGTTTCGACAAAACGTCCTAGAACCAGATAGGTTAACAATTCTTAATTGCGTTCATTGGCAAGTATTTTTAATTAAGAAAACTCGACAATGACTGACACATTAAAAAAAAAATTATTAAAAATATTAGTCTCCCTAAATTGCGCCGTCAGTGAGTGCAAAAATTTGACAACATAGAATTTTTTTGGTTTAACGTCCACGCATGCTCAGGCGTAATCCTCGGTCGTGACTTTTCGGCAAACTTTTTTTTCCACATTATGAATTAAGTTTTCTTTTATATTTCATTGGTAACTATTATTTTTTTTTTTAATTTGAATCTACAAGTAACGAACTATAACTTTGTAAGTTTTTCTTACGAATGTTATAGGTTTTCGAGATGGTATAAGCATTATAAATACTTCAATTATGGTTCACCCATTAGAGATAATGTAAAAGTTAATATTTTTGAAAAGTAAAATCTCTTCGGTTTGTCTGGCAACCTGACCTAAGTTTGATATCAAAAAAATTCTTTAATTTCGAACTTTTTCAACGTATTTTTTAATTTTTTTTCTTATCCATTTGCTAATTCGCCGGAGCCACCTTAACACAATGTTTCCCTTCTTGTTAATTATTCTTATAATTTAAATAAGGGAATCACTTTAGAAGAATTTTGATGAAAATATGATATGAAAGATTTAACTTGAAATTCATTTTTGAATAATGATATAGTTAGCTGAATGTGAGTGAATATACTTACTTGATTAGGTTGTGCTGATGTGAACGCACTTCCAAATCCAGTGGTTGAAGGATTTACGTTTCCAAAAGCTGCTCCAGAATTAGGAGTTGGATTATTAGCCGCAAAAAGAGATGTGGGTGCTGTACTGCCAAAAGGTTTAGACTGAGCATTGAAAAGGCTTGCAGAAGTGGTAGAATTAAAACTAAAACCAGTAGTCGTTGTTGCTGGTGTACCAAAACCAGGTATTGGTTTTGCAAATAGACTAGTTCCAGACTGATTTGTATTTCCAAATCCACTCGCTATCGTTCCGAAACCTAGATTTACAATATGTTTTATTATCAGATAGCTCGTTTTTTATGTTGTAAAATCATTTTTGATGTAAAGAAATTTACCGGAGTTTGTACCATTACTGTTTGAAACCACGGTACTAAATGGGGAATTTTGAGTTGCTGTACCAAATATTGTGGACGATTGTCCTAAAAACATTGAATAATTAAATTCCGACATGATTTTCATAAAAAAGTACTTTATTAATACCTTGAGGTCCTCCTTTTCGCCCAGCACTGTAATCCTCCAAGCGCAATTCTTCTAGAGATTTTGATTCATATTCTTTCATACAAGTTATGCAATGATGTCTTGTAGATATAGTTTGAGTTACGCCATTTTTCACCATCGTATCCGTGCCAGTAACTGGAGTGAATTTTACTATTGTGCCAGATATTCCTGAACTTGTAGCCCCAAAACCTAAAAAATAGACAGATCCGTTTTAAATTAGTAGCTTTAAACATTTAAGTTATATTTTTATGAAAATATTTAGGGTTTTATTTTAAAAATAGTTTAGAAAACTTGAATATGTGTAAAATATAATGATTTCAAAAATTAGAAGAACTTCTAACTTCTGATATATAAGATTTTCCAAGAGCAGTAATGAATATAGAAAATATTTTTGTCTACTTAAAACACTGGTCCAGATGACTCTTCTTACGTTATGAATAAGTTCTGACCAGTATTAGGGCCCAACGCTGTCCCTGTTTTCAAATATACCATTGCACCTGTGACTCCGGCTCCAAGATTCTTGGGTTCAACGTTCGGTATAAACTTCTATACATTGACTCTTCAGCCTCTCTTGTTGGCTTCCTGAAAATAAAATAAATATGTTACACACATAATTGATTACATTTATGCATAACAAGCTTAATTAAAAAGTTGATTTTTTGGCATTAACTTGATAATTCGACAAGCATAAATAAGCTTGTTATGCTTAAATATAATCTATTATATGTATAACATACTTATTTCATTTATAAAAGTCTAACAGGAGAGCCAACATATAGAACTTTATAGCCAATATCGAACCCAGGCACTTGCGAGCCGGAGCTAAGACTACTATGGAATATCTGAGAAATGAAGCAATAGCCTGGAACTGGAGCAAATCACCAACATGGCGTCGACGAGCAAGGAGCCACTCAATAAATATTAATGCTCCGTTTAATAAATATTATAAGTGTCATTCTAATCAGAAAGTTGGTGCAGTAGTGTGCATATTGTGTCAGGAATTTCAACATATAAGTGAGGCAGTAGCAAAACACAATTCCGGAGTACCAATAAAATTTTTAAGCAGCTCATTTATCATATGTCAAGACCATCCGAATTTTGCATTAACCTGAAACCTACCACATGGCGAGCTTAGTGGACCTGTTGCTGCATTTGTAGCACAATACAAACACGAAGACAGAAGTAATAACTAAAGTACGAATAATAACGAAGTAATAACTAAAAACAAAGACACTAGAATAATAAATTGAATGAATATCAACAGTGTAGAAGTAATAGAAAATACTTTGAAGAATGAATTAAATGAAAACTTGAATAAAACTAAAATTGAAAAAGGAAAAATAAATAACCTGTTATATTCCACGGAAGGTAGAACCAACAATGTATTTTTATGTTTATTTATCTAAATTAATAACTGATCGGGCAGGGCCGATTACGTCGCCATACGACCTACGTCGCGTGCAAGCGAAATTGTTAGGAATCGGGAAACGGGCACCCAAGTAAAACTAAAAGCTAGTATGGTTTGAACACAATAAAATTTTATTTGAACAAAATATACTATCTCTCTCTCTCTCCCTCCCTCCCTCCCTCCCTACTAAAGTATCTCGGGGTCATGGTATCTGTCCGCATCGACCAGATTGGCGTTTCTGTTATTTCTGACGGAAACAGGGTATGCCTTGCTCCCTGTTATGAGTCTGTACGCCGCAATAGCTGCAGTCCCCATAACTGTAAGATGCACATCGGCCAGTACCCCCAGCGCCTTAATTGGCGTGGTGCGCTGTGTTCCTGTGACTCCCCGCAGAGACCTCTCAGTCTTTCTAATGTTGCCCGAGCGCCTACCCCCCGGACTCTAGGCCACTACACGAGTACGGCGTACACCAGTCTGGGTAGAAGTATCGCCCTGTACAGCCAAATCACAACACGAGGTTTCAAACCCCAGGTATTGCTAAAGGCTCTTCGGCAGGTCCAGAAGGCAGTCAGAAACTTGTTGCACTGGGCATTTAAGTGAGTGCTCCTGTTCAGTTTCCTACCCAGGACCACTCCGAGATGTTTGGCCTCGCTTCTGACTACCAGGGTTCTGCCCTCCAACTTGGGCGCCCTGTAGCCAGGTGACTTGTATCTTCTGGAAAAGATGACTAACTCGGTCTTTCCCGGGTTTACTGATAGCCCAGTAGACCGGCACCATCCTTCCACCTTCTTGAGAGCAAGTTGCATGGCATTCATAGCCTCAAAAATGCCCCCCCCCCCCTCTAGTGACAATCACAAAGTCGTCCGCGTAGGCCTGAGCATAGCACCCACCCACATTTAGCAATTCTAGAAGGCCATTGGCCACCAGACACCAAATTGTGGGCGAGGCCACTCCACCTTGCGCGCACCCCCTGCTGACCGTTCCCTTTACTGTGGTGCTTCCTAGTTTGGCCTCCACTGGGCGTTGACTCAACATGCCCTCAATCCATCTAACTAGGGTCTTAGACACGCCTTGTTCAATTGCCGCCCTGCGGACCGTCTCCAGAGGTGCTGTTAAACCCTCCCTCAATGTCCAGGAAAACTCCTACTGCGTTCTCTCCTCTTTCCAGCTGCTCCTCTATCCGGTGGACCACCGAGTGCAATGCGGTCTCCGTAGAGTTCTCTGCTCTATAGGCATGCTGGATTGGGTGTAGTGGTTTAATTAACAGTACTTCGTCCTGTAGATACCTGTCAACCAGTCTTTCAAGTGTCTTAAAGACGAAGGATTTGAGGCTGATGGGTCTAAAGTCCTTCACTGTCGTGTGGCTAGACCTACCAGTCTTCGGTATAAAGACAATCTTAGAGATTCGCAACGTCTCTGGAACGTGCGCTAATGCCAAGCTTGCCCTAAATGTTTTAACCAGGGGCCCTATGAGTTGCTCCCTGCCCTCCTGTGGGAGTGCTGGAAATATACTATCGGCCCCTGGGGTTTTAAAGGAGCTAAAGTTTCCAATTGCCCACCTTACCTTTTCAGGCGTCCCAGTTCGAGCCGTTAGTGCCCAGTCCGTTTTCTTAGGTCTCATTCGAGCCCTAAGTGAGTTGTCCAGTGGTCCAACCTCATTGACGAATGTATGCTGGTGTTGTACGCGAAGGTTGCGAAGGGCATACAGTGAATAAGTTCTTATAAAGTCAATAACAAGTGCATGACTTCTTTCGAACATGCCGTTTGTCTGAGGTCGATAACCGGAGGTAGTAAGGTGATTGGCCTTAAATGTTTTTAACATAGTTTCAACTACCTCGGATAAAAAGCTGGTTCCTCGATCGTACAGTATGGCACGGGGCGCTCGGAATTGATAGATTAAATGTCGAGTTAGCGCATCTGCAACCGTGGTTGCTCTTAAATCTTTTATGGGTATGGAAAGCAGATACTTTGTTAAGTGACGCTGCATGGTGAGTAGATAACAGTTGCCTTGCGGTGTTAATCTGAGTTTTCCTACAGTGTCAATGGATACTTTATCGAAAACTTCTATGGGCGTATCGGTCAGTGTCATGGGCTCTCGCAATTTTTCTCGAGTAATCTTTTTTTCTTGGCACGTCGCGCAGTCTCTGACATAATCTAAAATGTCATTACGCATTCCAGGTCAATAAAATTGCTTTCGTATTTTATTGTATGCCTTTATGCCCTCCGAATAAGCTGTCATGCAAATCACTAATTATTTGTTTTCGCTTTTCGAGCTTCCGAACTTCGGCATTGCCATAGCACAATACGACTTTTACGGGCGATTTCTAAAAGGTTTCCTTAACAATTTCAGTGAATAATCCAGGCTCTAGAATATCGGAAAAATCTCCTTTCCTGACTATCCTAATTCTGGTTTTATTTCGTTTTTCTAATGTTTTCCTTAAATTAATTAAGTGTTACGCAAAAAGCTTATATCTAAAGAGTCATAATATTTATCCTTAACTACTAGTGAATAAACATAATTTTTCTTAAAAGGCGTAATTAATATTTGTCCTACATTGGGACTCTTATTCTTTAAATTTTTTAAGTCTATAGCTCCTACTTCTACAAGCAAGCGGGCGACGGGCGTGCTTCCTTCAAAGTCACGTGAGATAAGGTGCACGATGTTATCTCTTATAAGTCAGGCAGTGCCTGGAGAGAGTTACATTATCCTTTAAGCAAAAAACTGCTTGACTCCGACCGAATTCTTGTTCGTCAATCTCTTCTGGTTCTCTTCAATTGTTTTTGCATTAGGCTCCCGTTGAGAGTCAGATGTTCTACGTTGAGCGTCGCATATTGCTTCCTCAGCTTCATGTTGTGTAGCTCGATTTTCTGCTGGACGCTTTAGGATTTCTTTAAACGTAGAGTTGGGATTTGTTTCAGACTTTTCCTCACTAGATCTTTGCGTCGACTCTCTCTTGAATTTATCCGACGGTATCTTTTCTTTGCAAAGTCTAGTTATGTCACTGATATCAGGATCTGAATTAGTACTTTCGGAATCGTTCCCTTGATGCATCATCGTGGAAGTGGCAACAGGCTCGCTGATTTTCCTTTCTTGAAAAGGTTCAGGCCCGGTGACTTCTACGGGCAATTTCTCGATCTTGTCTCTGGATCTGATTTACTTCGCGGTCTCGAAATTTTTGGCACTTGTAACTTCATTACTTTACTGGCGATTTTGGGCACCGAGCCGGGCCTAAATGAGAATGGCTGTCTTACTCGCTCTGTCGAAGAATTTTTCGACTGATTGGCAAGATCGCTGCGCTATTATGCTTTGATCTAATTCGGGCGGAGCTTTGTTGGTTTTTGCTCCGGGCGGTCGCCCTCGACCTCTCTGCGGGTTCTGCTGGTCCATACCTAGGGAGTTATTTCTAGGTCGCGGCACTTGGCTTTCTCCACCTGAAGTCGGGTTATTTCGTAATATCATGATCTTAAGTTCTTTATTAATGTAACGGTCGATCAAACGGACGTCCGGGTATATATTTTCGAAGGGATCGAGTTGATTTATATTCGGGCACATTGCTTTCCTTACTTACTTGTTCTCGAGATCTTCACTCTTTCATATGGAGTTTCCTTCTGCATCAATAAAAGGAATTGGACGCATAACGTTTCCTTCTAATACTATAGTGTTTTGATAGTAAGATACTATCGCTTATTATTCTATAAGCAAATCTCGGTCTAATATCATATCATCATTGATCGGGAATTGATTTCGCACCACATGCACTTTTCATAAATTCCCTTTGATGGTAATGAGGGTGCTCCCGAGAGTGTCAATTATCTGATCTCTGATTCCCTTCAGTTCTAATATTTCATTAGTATTGACCTGTTGGGTTGGTCCTAATTTGCTCAATTTGATTATACTTACGGCCGCTCCACAGTCTAGCATTACGCGCAACCATGGGTGCCTTGCCTCCTTAATGTGAAGTTTAATTAGCGTTGACTTGGGGAGGTCTGGTTGTTTTCTTCCAAGTCTATAATAAAGCACAATCCTATATGATGTTGCTCTTGATTGAGATACTTCGGGAGGACTTGCGGGCTTGATGCAGTGTAATGTTGTTGCTGCTGTCAGCTCGTCTCGATCACATGGAGACGAGCCATTTAGGAGTTTAAATGCTCCGCAGATTCTCGAGATCATTCGAAATTTCCTCTGTTTGGATTCGTCCATGATTTGTTCTGTAGCTCGTTATTTTTCCTCACATCATCAGATCTCCAAGATCGATTTTGACCTGATGTTTGCGCGTTCGGGTGAATATATGATGGCACTTTAGGCGGCGCGTCACGAGGAGCGCTCGGGCTTCTATGCGCCTTGTAATGTCTATTTTCATAACCGTATTGTTGCTCGTAAGGCACGTGCTGATTGTAATAACAATGGTTAGAAAGTTGCTGATAATTCTGCTGATGGTCGCTGCGTCGACCATTATTTTCATTTTCGTATTGATTATTTTGATTGCCAAAATAATTATTACCGTAATTTCGATACTCTGCTTTATTTCACGCACGAAATTCCCTACAAATTGCAATTGTTCGTGTGGAGCGGGCGGTTTATAATTCACCGGGCTCTGATAATTCTGAGGCGGCCGTGCTTGCAGCGGACCATAACTGTTTTGCCAGTATCCATTAAAATTAGTATTTTGTTGCCTTTCGTTGGATGAATATTCTTCTCTTTCCCATTCTTCTTCCCGTCGAGGAGGCATTCTACTCCTTCCTCTAAATTCGGGCAATATCTTTGATCGAATTCGAATTTCTATTCGTACTGCTGCACGATAGGCACTTTCCAATGTATCGGGCTCTTTACTATCTACGATATTAGCAATTGAGGAGGGTGCTGCAAGAACCGCCTTAGCGCGCGGCAGCGCACGGGCTAGTCCAGCCGAAGATTGCCGAAGGC
>JAWWML010025351.1:0-14820 GCA_035047165.1 Ormyrus rosae
ACTTCTTTAATTTTTTAAATTTTTGCATAAAAATTTATTTTCATACAGATTATAACATATACAATCAAAATATGTAACAAACAAATTTTCAACTTTTTGAAATTTTTTCGGTATAAGACCCCCTGAAGTATTTTGTATTTATTCCATAATAAATAATTCATTTTTATAAAATCGTATAGCAAATTGAAGATTTTGTAATGAAGATTCTAATTCTGTCATCATAAATATAAGTACACGATCAAATTAAAGAGATATTAGCGATAAAATTTGTAAATATGCTTCTGCGCATGCGCATTAAGAGCAGATAATCAGACAAGCAATAAGAATGGGAATTTTTTTTCATGTTTTAATAAAAATAGGATTGGTTAATCACCTTCTTGGCGACAAGCTCCTGAATAGAACTTTGGCTTCCTGATTTTGATTCAGATGAAGAATATTGACCCTCTGCTTCCTTCGAGTTCCCACTTGGTACCTGCACTGACTGCTTCTCTTTCTCCATTTTTTGCAAATTCTTGTTTATTTTCTCATTAAGCTTTTTTTCATTATCCTCTTCAACTTCTTCTATTGCTTTTCAACACTTTTCACCGATTTCCCCATCTTTCTGCTTAGTAACTTCGAGCTTTGATTTAGGATCCTAAAGACACGCGTATCGCCTAGCGCACCCGAAAAGAAAGTGAAGAAGTGAGCAGTGGAGGAGATACGTAGCGCGCCTCTTGTTTTTCAGACTCTAAATACGTTTTTGACTAGTATGGACGTATGAGATATACTACATGTGTAATGTAGAAGAGCGAGGACGAAATATAAGTTTATCAGATAGACTTTATACAGCACTGAAACTTTGATCTTCTTTTTCTAAAAGCAGTAAAGCATGCCGAATTGGATTTTTATGGGGCGAAACGTCTGAGATTCCTAAAGAACAGAACGTGAACATAGAGGCTTTATCGCCAGAGTAAGTTCTAGTTAATGATGACATTAAAGGAGCAATGAATCTCTCTCCGGGATATAGGTAGACAAAGAAAACGCCGGAATGGTTTTCAATCGACGATGCTCAACTGTGTAGTAACATATATCGACAGATTGTTGTTTACTGTAGCCGAGTTCTTTCGGTGTACTCAGCTGGCCCTCTCTCCCTCTCTCTTGTACTCTTTGGCTTCTCCGTCTTGATCCTTTGCAAAGAGCCGCGTGTCCGCCTGTAAGCGCGCATCCCCGAGAAGTAAAGACTTTTCTGCGGCTTCCTATGTCCTTTTTTGACGTTTCTCTTTCTACTCTAACCTTTCAACTCCCCTGCGCCCTTCCCCGGGGCTGGAATCTTATTGGAAAGCAGAGTATAAAGGACGGCTCTTCGAGAAGCTGTAATTAAAAGTGGTCAGCTGCAGCTGCCGAGGAATCGAACGGATAGCTATTTCTTTTAAATTCCTGTTTGACTTTATTAAGCACGTATCAATCACAGAGGGAAAAGGGATAGGTGGATCGAGCGAATTAGCGCCCGGAGCGCCACACAGGTTCTATCTTTTGTATCCGTTTGTCATTCAATCATTTGTAACTTGTAAAGGCTCCGACTATCGTACAAGGTAGTTCTTTAGTTACTTTTCTTTTTAATTGTTGTGACAACATTTTCAGGAGCTTTTTATTTCATTTAACAATAAGTTTATCGTTTATAATATTTATAATGTTATTCCTTTTTTCGATTAAAACGGGTAAAAGAATTTGCTAATTAATTTTGTAAAAATTAGAATAGTTAATCTGTATAAAATTATACAGTGCACTTGAACTCTGATAGAAACTGAGCAGATTTTCTGGTAAATATATAATCGATTGCCCAGATAGAGTGGACATGTTATCGCGGAGTTTCTGCTGTCATTGAACAGGAGCGATCTATGGTACGGCTGAATTTTAGAATAAGAGTAAGTTAATTCATCACATCGCGTTATGATGTTTCGTATTTGTTATTCATTATTTGTTTCCTTTCATATATTAAAGTATAAAATATAACATGCAACATTTAACAATTTTTAAATGAGAATATAATAGAATTAATAAACGCATGTTGCTCTAAGGCAGATTGTTAGGCAGAATCGGTTATAAAAGTTAGCTAATTTATAAAAATCTGCCATACAAGTTGACCATTACCAGGGAAATAGTAAAGAAAATTTAATTTGAGTTTCGTTTTAATCTTAATATTCTTGCTTGACAGGATAGCATTACTTCCTCTAAAACGCAATTACTTTGTGGGTAACATTATTACGTTATTTATTCTACTAGAAAAAAACTCGACTAAATTAAGAGTTAATGAGATTTGCAATGCAATATATAATTTAGTGATAAATAACAATAGAATAAAAATGTAAAAAACTTAATTTTCTATGGTAATGTATAAAAGTGTTTAAAAATGGTTTAAATTCGAATCAAGCTGTTTCAATTTGAATGAATTATTTTAAGGCTTGCATAAACTTTAAAGATCCTCAGAATTTTCATTTGCAGTTTTATCACATCGATAGATAAATATTCATTTCTCTAGCCACAATAGAATTTTAACGAATATAACAGCATTTATTCTCTGTGGTCTACAATCGGGTGTAAAATGAAACAATCACTATGAATGTATTTACATGTAGTTGATGCAACTGAAATAAATGTTATCATCGTAAATATATCCTATAAAATCTTACTCATTTTGATAAAAATGCATATGTTATTATTAATCCTATAAAATGAGTTTTATAAGATTTTTCCAATATAGTGTATTTAACTGTTTTATTCTAAAATTCTGTGGTTTTATTTTAAAAGATAACACCATCATATCACAGAGACAGAATATTTCATTAATTTACTGAGTCTGCAATTTTGATATTTGCTTCCTTTGTAGAAATGCACTTGTACATACGAGGATGGAATATAACAGAATGACGTCTCTCACAGCATGAAAACTTCCATCCATCATGATTCATCTGTCTCAGAAAAAGTTGTAAAAGCATTAAAAGCTTTTGCAGAAGTAAAACTACAAACTTCTTCACTAATAAAAAAGTAATTTAAACTTTTCAAACTTGATGATCGTACTAAATATATACATTTTGCAGCGGTAAATTAAAATGCGAGAGTATTATTTGCCCCCTAATTTGTTCGGAAAATTAATATTTAGATATCTTGTTGTAAACAAATATTGTTAAAAAACCAAGTGCTCAGAAACAGGTGAAAAATTGTTGTTAACTTAAACTGAGGAAATGGTAGAAAGAGAAGGAAGAGTTGAGAAAGGCAGGTAATTTGTAAATAAAGGTGAGGGAAAATAATAAGCGAACGAGATGATGAGAGATAATGTAGTTGAGTGATGGCTGTTAAGAAAGGGGAAACTGTGGGTAAAGAAAAATGATGGGCGACTTGAATAAGAAGGGAAAAGCTACAATATGTACTCTTTCTTCCTACATAATTTTACGGGAAGTTTAAAAAATTCGTTGGATTTTATCTTAATCATCAATTTGGTAATTAAAAATTAAAAATTTTAATCTTTTGAATACTTTCTACATAATCCAACAAATTAATAATTCAATCATTGTTCGAAAAGCTAATATTTGCAATCCAATTTTCATAAAATCCAGTAAAACGGAAATTGTTTATATAATTAATAATGTAAAGCTTCCAAAAATATTGTTACAGAGATTACTCGAGGATACAGTTGCTAGTTTTACGATTATAAGTTTGATATTATCCAGACTAATGCTTGGATAAACTCTCTAGATTAAAATGTACAGAATATATTCTTCGAGGTGATTTTCTGAATACAATAAAATGAATTAATTGATAAGCTTCAATGGGCTTTGATCAAATTACATATGTTGTACTAGAAATTCATGTTTATAAAAGTCTATTATAAAGGATATGGTAGTATAGTAAAGATTTATAAGAAAAACTAACAAAAATGAAAGAAAATAAACTTTGAAAGTTACTTCGTTGCATGGCATACACACTGAAATTTAAAACATATTGTAAGTTCGAAAATCATGATAAAAATTGGATAAAATTTTATATCCTTTCATATAGGTGAATGTCAAAATGTGATATAAAAAAAAATTTACTCATAATCAAAAGTTTTCAATGTGGGTTTTTGAAAAGGAGCCGAAATCAATAAAAAGAAGTAAAAAATGAGTTCGTAAAAGTGATAAGAAAATAATGGAAGAAATAAAATAATTGCTTCACAGCACGCTAATATTTCTTATTATTCTACTAATTATGTTGAAATTTATGGTCATGGATAATTAATTTTTAATCTAATTTACCCTTAAAAAATTGCTATAATAATTTTCACAAATTTCATGAATAAAACATGATTCTAACAAATATTAACTCAATTTTTTGGAAAAGGAGAACGTTCGCAGTTTCCTAATTGCATGATAATGGAAGCGTCTAAAATGAGCTTTGCGAAGTATTTTTTTTACCGCACGCAGCATTCAGAGCATGAATCTGAACGAATTCTGCCCAGACATAATATTTCAACGACAAAGCTGCACCGGAATCTCGTTGCCATCTCACTTTAATGCGCGGCGAATATATAACGTCAGCGAAATTTAACCTAAACTAAAATTTTGCAGAATACGGCGAACTCTGAAACGTTTTCTCGAAAGTTCGCTCGCCGGGAGGAGCGCCGTATTATACGGAGATCGTATGAGTGCGTACTGCACACAGTAAGATGCGCGTCATTAAACCGCGCCGGTGCGACTCTACATCAGCACACAACACGCGCACGAATATATATGCGAGTAAACAATAATCCCCTATCTTTTATTGAATAAAGACCGAAATAAGGGGGACGAGGGCGAGCGAGTCCAAGATTGATCGAGCGGATGGACGCACCTCTCTCTCGCGCGGTCCCTCATACAAGCAGTCTATCTTTCCGGGCCATAAAGTCAATCGTAAACAAGAATTCCTTCGCGGAGAGAGGGGCGACGACGACGACGACGACGACGACGACTTTGTCCGCTTAGGAGGCTGCACCCGGAATAAGAAACGGCAAGGCGCTTGAGCTTTGGGCGCCGCCGACGGGAAACGGGGGGGGGAAAGGGTAAAAGCAAGCAAGAGCCCCCCGGACGGATGGAAAGCGAACGGGGGCAGGGGGGGGAGGCGAGGATGAAAGAGCGCGCGGCGCGGGGTGAAAAGCCGATGGAATTCTTGATTTCTCATCCTTCTTTGGCCGATGAGAAGACCTGAATACGTAAAGAGGGAGAGGAGCTGCGAGGGAACTGGCTCGAGGGCCGAAGGCGAGGAGCGGCCTAACGATCGTCATATACGCGTGCCGGGAAAGGCGAGAAAGCCGGCCGCTGCCACCGCCGAGTATTACATATACTCCTTATTCAAAACGCTGCTCGCGACGCGAATATCCCTGCTTTTCGGAGCTAATTGTTATCGGCTGTCGCTGTGCCTCGCGAATATGGAGTTCTTCGTCCATAATCGCGAATAAAGAAACGGTCGCGCAATCGTTTATCATTCTCGTGTAAGCGGGCGATTTTTCAGATTTTTAAAATGCACCGCATTGCAGCAGAATACCGAGCATACCAATAACATATGCACGTCAACGTGCCTTTGACTTTTTCCTCGCATCACTGCGTCTGCGTCGTTTTTCATCCCTCTCCGCGATGTGCGCTCGACGGCGAAAGAGCTTCCTGCTCGAAAATCTGTAGCTCCGAATTCGCGTTATCGCGCGGAATTGCAGTGTAGCCATAAATAAGGCAGCGGGTTCAGGCAATTCCGTCAGGTCTCGCTCGCCGCCCAATGTTCTTTGCGGTCCGAGCGGCTCGGGGCCTGCATTAGGCTGCTTGTACCAATCGAAGTGCTCGCCTCACTGCCCGCATCCTCCGAGGAAAGTGGCTTGCGTGGAAGATCCACCCTCGGGGGAGATGCGTAGCTTGCAGCTTCGCGGCCTCGGCAGCATATATTCTGCCAGCTCGGCGCTGTCTATAGCCTGATCGTCCGAGATGTGTCTCGATATAGCCGAGGACGGGCTTTCAGGAATTTCGGGCTCGAGGGCTTTGAAAAGTCAGAGCTATTCCGCCCAATTTAATTGGGCGGTTGCAATAATTAAACGTTAATCGGATTTCTAAAAGAATGTATTTAGTGTATATACTAATAATAATTTGTACTTTATGACATTGTTTATTTAAACATTTATATTACATGTTTTTTAAAATGTAAACTTAACTCGTTTCTTACGTCAGTAACTTTTCTAAGAGAGAAACTGGATTATTTTTCTTGTCTGACTGTATCCGACTTTTTCTACTGAGCAATGAAAAAACTCACAGTTAATATTTTCAATGTAGCACTTCATTTCTGATTACTTAGATTATTTGAATAAATAAAACAGTCAAGTTTTAATTTAAATGCTTCAAAAAACATTGTCCCTAATAAAGTATATTCTTTGAATGATTCGTAGTCGAATTTTAATGAAAACTAAACCGTAGCCTGCAACATTATGTTGGAACAAACATCGTTTTCAAACTAATCTTGAAACTAATTGTTATTTGGAACATTTTGAAAGTTTGAAAGTTTGAATTTTTGGTTTTCTGCACGGGAATAATTTTGCATAATTAACCACCACTTAAATTACAGCCTCGCGGTTTACTACCCAAGAATCGCAAAGCTCGCAGAAAGTAATCCTCTATAATCGACGGAGTACAATCAGTAAATTCGCTTCTCCGTGTATATACCAGGCTTCATTTCAGCAAACATCCTTTGACTACATCCCACTCACAAGGGATATACCAGGGGATCGATAACGCGCTGCAAAGGCATTTTTCTCCTAGCTTCTACGTCGAATTGCATCGTTCCGGGCCGAGGACTACGTTCCGGAGGCAAAAGCGTCTTCGGCGTCCGGGAAAATATGTTTCCGCCTGTAGGCCGCCGCGCGTTTTCCGCGAGAGAGAGCAGCGCATTCCTCTCGAGGGGATGATTCGATTCGTCGCGCTCCGGCAGCACTTCAGGGCTCGGGGCGAAGCGTTAAAAAAAAAAAATTATTAATACGGAAATTAGTCTGGGGCTTTTGGCCGCGCGACTCGCGAGTCGCCGTCGCCGTCGGAGGAGGCCGAAGGGCATCAAAAGAAGAGGTAGGAACGCCTCTGTCTTTTCTTTGGCCGATGAATAAGGCATGCCAGGGCGAAGCGCTCGGCAAAGCTCGAGAGAGAGAGAGAGAGAGGAATATGACTATACTCGCTTTCAGCAGCGCTGGCCACAATGGGCTTCCGAGCCCCGCCCGCCCTCCTCCTAACTCTGCCGGTATACCCTCTTTCTCCCTCCCGCCCTCGCCTCTCTCTCTCTTTCTCTCTCCCTCTGTCCCGGGAGCGAAAGTTTGCACAGACGGGGCCACGAGTGGGAGGAAGCCGCGAGAAGGGGAGATAGAGCAGCCCCAGAAAGAGATAGAAAAACTGGCCGGAGGAACGTACCAGCCGGATTAAAGGGATAGACCAAAGCGACGTCTCGGAATCTCGAGCCGTCGATTCGTTTATCGGGCCGGCGTTATGCCGATCGACACGCCGCTCGAGCTTTTTAAAACGGCAGCTCCGCGATTCCCGAGAGCTTTTCTCTGGATTTGCAAGCTCGAATCGAACAACGGCACGAGCTGCTTTCGTGGATGCGGCAACTTATCCTTTTGTGCATATGAAATTCATTAGAAACGTCCGAGTTGACTGGACGTGTTCAAGTTAGCGGCGGCCCCGCGTTTCCTATTTGAAATGCATTTCTGTCTCCTCGTACTTCAGTTTCGAATCATTATTTAAAGTTTTCAAAGTGTCAAAAGAAGTATTCGCGAACCTCCGCACCCACTTTCATTCATGATGCCTCAAGTGTAATTTTGAATTACCCTGCGCATATATTAGTCGGGGAAATTCGTGCCAAAGTTATTCGCCCGTAAAAAATTAAATACGACGCGCTAAAACTTTAAGCTCTCAGTTAATAAAAACTCTTGAAATAAGACGACGACGCCGCCGCTGAGAAAACACGAACTTGTTGATGTACCGAGCGGCTCGCGGACTCGCTGCAAAATGCTGGAACAAATTATGCAAAAAGGATTATTGAACCATCCCCTAGACAAACTTCGACAACGACGGGGGAGCGGTACTTTGAATTTCAGAATTCAGCATTCCGCGAAATCGCGAAAGCAAAACTAGTTTAAAATATCGTAATTAAAAACCGCTGTAAAGCACTAGAAATAAAGTACCTACGTGCACTCGAGCCATTTTACAGCTTCATCCGAAATAACAGCTTCCAATAAATGAGGCTTTTCTTTTAGCCCCGGCGCGGTTGTTATGCTTCCATTACCGAAGCTGCTGGGCAAGCGATCGTTTATTATTACACTCCATATATTCGATCAACTATCCTAGATACTAAATTTTAGCGCGAACGCCTGCATCTCCATAATAGTAAACCGCGCCGAATCCACGAAACGCTTCGAGTATGAACTTTCGATAAATCGAGCGCCGCTCGAAATTGGTATTGCAAGGGGGAAAAAGGGATTTTTCTGACGAACGGCGCCGCGTCGGAGATCGGGGCTCTGTATATTTCCTGCTCTAATTTCCTAAAAGGGTAGTTTTACTCGTCCACTTGGGGAGAATCGTACCGGAGCGTCGGAACTAGTAACTAGAAAAACGTACAAGAGGCTTCCGAGTAAATCTCCGCTGGAAATTGGAGCCGCATTTTCTTAAAATATTTACGAAGGCGTCGCAGGCAGCCAGCGGCTGCAATTACAGGAATGCCAAGTGCGCAGTCGGAATAAGGCGCTGTTAAATGAGAGAGCCACCTCGCGTCGCGAGGCGCGCTGCGTCCATTAATTCAGTCAGCTTAAAGGAGGAACCCCCCGCCGCTGGTAAGCAAAGCTTTCCCCGATGTCAGTGGAAAAAATTCGGATGAGCAGGAATCGCGATCAGCGGCGCTCCGAGAGAGGGAGGGAGAGAGAGAGAGAGAGAGGTTGGGATCCAGCCGGGAGGTCTGCGCAGTGAGCCCTCGGTACGCTTGCGCGGTGAGGCTCTCTCTCTCTCTCTCCCTCTCGCCTCCTGTCCACCTATTGATCAGCGATTGCTCGGCGCCCTCTCCCGCCTCTCTCTCTCTATCTCTCTCTCCTCCCGTATTTTTATCTCGAGCGACGTCTCTCGCTCTTTTTCGCGTAGACGCGCGCCATCGTCCTCCGAAAAGGCAAAGTCGAGCTTTGCGAAACTGCGCAGCGAGAGAGGGCAGAGAGGGAGGGCGGACGCCGATGACGAATATACCCAGCTCTCTCGCGAGAGCGTATACGACTATAATTGCGAGTATGACGGAAGCATCTCGTTCTCCCCTCGCGTTTCTCCTATTAATCACGCTCCGCTGCCCGCGGATGAATCTGCATTTTCGGAATCGACGATATTTATCGGTGACAGGCTTTGGGGGGGAGTTGGGAGCGGGCTGATTCGCGCGCCACGCGTGCAAATTTAATTACGGCCGGCCGATTAAGGCAGAGCGCGCGACGATTCTCGACGTTGTAATTGCGAGCAGCGAGAGATTGGAATCCCCCTTTTAACGATTGCCGACCGCTCGGACTTGAAAACCCTTTTCTTCTCTGATATTTCGAGCCGAAAGCGAAATCAATTCCTGCACCCGGGGAATCTGATTGCTATTACGAAATACCATTCGTTAATTAATTCGGTTTTATTGAAAAACTTGCCGCTCGAATTTATTTGATTGTGATCTTGTGCCATTTATTAAATGAGAACGTACGCACATTTGTAAACAAAAATCTTAAAAGTTTTCAAGCTTATTTATTATTTTTTCTTTCTTTAATATTTAAATTATAAATTTTTACGTCATTAATTATTCTTGCATCGTTACTTGTCGTGAACTATACAAAATTAAATATATATAACTCGTTTTTATACTGAAAAAGTATAAAACATATTCAGACGTCCTCTGCATTGCCTAATAAGATAATGCAAAAGACAAAATATTTGAAAACATAATGAATGGTTTTAAATTATATAAATTAAAAAAATTTAATCTGCTTAAGTGAAACAGAGGATTTAAAGAAAACGAGCACAAACTTCACAAGGTTGGTGTATATTTATTTAAACCTAAGTAAGCTGCGTAAAATGCTGCTGCAATGCTCAGAAATTGTAAAATGTAGTCATATTTTTACTCGCCTCTTAATTACGTAGTTTCATACAAAAATGTAATGTTCGTATGATTTTCAAATAAATAATATCACCTCTTTACAGAAAATATGTCTGTTTTATATAAGCTATCTAAAAACTCTCATAAAATACCTGTGAATTCTACTTAATGATAAATTTTCGTTTTACACTTAAAATTAAAAAGGTTCTTTGATTTTTAAAGCATTTCTTTCGACTTTCTTACCAATTTTAAAGTTTCAAAAGTAAAAGAATGAAAATTATTAGTTTTTTAAATAAATTATTTAAAATATGAAATAAAAGAAAATTTACGTTATAATTTTAACAACTATTTAAATTTTAAAAATTAATTCCCCTTAAAAAATGGATAGACATTTAGTTATGAAATATATCTGTGTCCCACGCATGTACATATAAAAGGTTATTACGAGTTATATGTACATATATGTACATATAAATGGTTATTACGAGTAATTGTCTTATTTATGTATCCTACTGAAAATCTAACAAAACTGAAACAAAAATTATTCACTTTTGCTTTCTCATAGAGAAAGCTTGGGTCGGTGAAATTATTAGAGTCTCATATTTTGACGTAGAAGCACATTTTTAGGTTCAGAGAGTCTAAAAAAGTAGTTTTTAAAAAATTTCCGAATGTATGTACGCATGTATATACGTATGTACTTACGTATGTAGCTCCCCCTTAACTACTTTTAAACGACGCCGTGGATTCGCTTCAAATTTCGCACACAAGTTTCATTTCATTTTTGTGAGGGGGCTTTCAGGAAAATTTCAAGTACTTCTATAGATTAGTTTTTCTTTTAGCGTCAATTTCTGATTTTTGAAAAATTTAATTTTTGAACAATTTTAATGATAGGCTTGAGATATTTTAATCGAACAAAAAACATTTTAAAGAGCATAAAAATACCTATGATTTCAGAGAAAAAAATTACTTTAGTTCTTATAGTTCTTTTGTTTTTAACAAAAATGTGTTTTTTTAAAACAAGATTATAACTCTTAAATTAAATTATCAATTGCTCTGAAAACATTTTTGGTAATTAACAATATATAGAACTATAATCTATACAAATTTCAAGCCATTTTGTCATTTAGTTTTTGAATAAAAAGCTGAAAACCGAAAAAATGAGTTTTCTAGGAGGAACGGTTACGGAAGTAAAAAGACTTTAAATTACTTGAAATTTTTGGAAAAGGTAGATCTTTTACATGTTCAGAGCTGTATAGTTCTTTTGCTTATGAAACGTATTAGTTCAAAAGATATTAAAGTTTTATTTTCTTTCAATTTTCTGAATAGGTGTATCTTATTGAAAAATCGATCTCTTTCAATGATCCACCACTTATTTTTTTCGTCTTTCAAAATTAAAAAGAGTTTTTGAAGTGCATCTACTAGTTTTTGTTTTATAACGATCTTAAATTATGTATGGTATCGCGATTATATATATAACATAGTACTGTCATATTTTTATTATTATTATTTTATTACAACTTTTTACATTAGTTTTAGTAACACAGTTTAAACAAAATACAAAAAATTACTTTTGTGTGACTAATAATAGTTAGAGAAAATTCAATTTACTTGAAATTTTTATTTAATTTTTTTCAAAACGAAGATAGTGTGAAAATATAACACTAGGTTAAAATCACCTTTATTTTAAATTAGTTTTAGCAATATAGTTCAAATAAAATAAAAAGAATTACTTCTTTTTGGCTAATATTTTTGTATGACTTAATTTAGCGCATGCATTTTTATTCAAGCTTGCATGAAATCAAGCTTTGCACATGGAGTTTCAAAAATTCTGTTTTTTAGGACTTTATATATTCCAATAACAAAATTTATATTTAAATTTTGTTAGCTGTTCATTAAATTCTAAAATGGACATATAAAAATAAAATAATAATATAAACGAAATAATAATGGAACAATAAATTAGTTAGGAGGAAGGTAACTGCCAATGACTTGGCAGCGGTTTTGTTGTATTGGTACTAGTAATAAAGATTTAGGTGTTAGTAAAAGATCTAGTAATTTGCATTTGATTTTTAATTCAGAAAATTGAATACTGCTTAATAGTTTATAACGCTATCAGAGTTTATTAGTTTTTATGTTAATTATAGAATTCTTGTCCGAATATATTCTCATAAAATACTTGCCCCAATATATCCTCAGTCACTTACAAAATAATCTAAATAAAACCATTCATACTTAATTAAGAATTTATGCTTAACGTCACTTTATCGAACATTCTCTCAAAAAGGACTTTAAAAGTGATTAAGAGAGAAATTGTCTGCTAGTTATTACTCCTAATTCTCACTTGAAATTTTATTCTATAAATTTCAAGGAACGTTAGAAAAATATGTCTCGGATACATCCAATAAATATACTTAAAAAAAAATTAGAGAAAAAAACATATTTACGCGAGTGCTCATCTCAACAGCATTTCGCGGCTACCTCAGGCTCTATTAATGCGGTTTAAACGCGAAGTTTTTGGGACGAAAGAAGAAACCTATCCGAGTAGATAAATAAATTCTCCTAATTAATAAATTTATTTGTGAGCAATACTTGAACAGTAGCTGGAAATTAAGTTAGTTTAACGGATTCATCTGCTGGTAATGTTGGTTAATTTTACGTGTTTGTTTACAGTACACTTCAATCACAACATTTAATATTATTATTTCGACTATTCCGGACTGACTGGTCGTTAGGTGAATACAGTTACAATCTTACAGTTCTTGCGCTAAAATATATAATTTACATCTATAAGAATACATAAGTTGGCATTTTCATTTTTAACAAGAATTGTACATCTTGGGCTACGTCACCAGCTGTATTAATCAACCATTATGACAAACGTAATCGATTCACAGTGAGTAGGATGCATTTTAAAACATTTTGATAATTATTTTCATTAGATAAAGTTATATTAATAATAATTTTCAGAACACAAGTTTTAATCCCTAAAACTTATGATGAAAATTTAGAACAGAGAAGTAAACTGCTGACGCATAAACGCACGGATCACCAAAGAAGAAAATATTATGGGTGCGAAGTTTGTGATAAAACATTTGGATCGAAGGCTAATATGGTAAGGCACAAACGAACACACGACGGAAGAAAGGATTTCGAATGCGAGGTTTGCAGTAAAAAATTTGGACAAAAGAGTAATATGCTGAAACATAAAATCACAGTTCATGAAGGAAGACGAGATTTCGAATGCGATGTTTGCGGTAAAACATTTGGATGGAGTGAATATCTGCTGAAACACAAAGGCACAGTTCATGAAGGAAGAAAAGATTTCGAATGTGATGTTTGCGGTAAAAGATTTGGACAAAGCAGTGACGTGCTGAGACATAAAATCACAATTCACGAAGGAAGACGAGATTTCGCATGCGATGTTTGCGGTAAAAAATTTGGAGAAAAGCGTAACATGCTGAAACATAAAATCACAGTTCATGAAGGAAGCAAAGATTTCGAATGCGATATTTGCGGTAAAACATTTGGATGGAGTGAATATCTGCTGAGACACAAACGCCTAATACACGAAGGAAGACGAAATTTCGCATGCGAAGTTTGCGGTAAAAGATTTGGACAAAGCAGTGAAGTGCTGAAACATAAAATCACAATTCACGAAGGAAGGCGAGATTTCGCATGCGATGTTTGTGGTAAAAGCTTTGGACAGAAATCTAATATGTTGTTTCATAAACGCAAATGTGATATTTCTGGTAAACGCTTTTCCCAGCAATCTCAGGAAAAATGGCATAAGCCTTCTGAGCAGGATGAAAGAACGCCAGATGGCCCAATTATTATTTCGTGTTCTTCAATTACAACAGCAGAATTTGAATTAATCCCATCGACGAATTCATAAGATTTTCTAAAAATCGCTATAAAAATTTGAAAACGACATAAAACTCTGAGGTTTGTTTTCTGAATTATATTTCAGTGTTATACGAAAAGTATATTCTTAAAAAAGATCTGTTTGTATTTTCTTGTAAAAAACGACAATACTTTTTGCATAAAGATGTATAAGTAATTTTATTTTAGGCTAATTTTTTTTTAAATAAGTCGATATTATAATAGCTATTACTTGACTAATGCAACGTTCTGCATTTTCAAAGATATTATTTTTTACATCATTTTCTTTATCAGTTTAAAAAAGCAAATCTTATATAAATAATTATAAAATGTTATAAAATATATTCTATTTACAATTGTCCATAATTTATTGAATGTAATTAGTTAATTTTATAGAATAAACGATATACATATAACTAAACGTTAACAGTTTATTAAAGCAAATTTTGTATTTCCTATTTTTTCGAATGAGCAAAAATCTAAGAAAAATAAAGGTTATTAATACGAATAAATATTAAGTTAGATCAATGATCTCATTTTATAAAGAACAGAAAAAAGATACAATTAGTGCCTCTTATTGTTCCTTGACTTTTGAGTCAAATTTAGATATAATAATACATAGAACTTTTGGTCTATTCCTACTATTACATCTACTATTACATCTCCCGAAAATAAATCAAGAGATAAGGAAATACGTAATATCAACTTTATCGTTGCATAATAAAAACCGCTGCCAAGTCATTGGCAATTAGCTTCCTCCTAACTAATTTATTGTTCCACTATTATCTCGTTTTTATTATTATTTTATTTTTATATGCTCATTTT
>JAWWML010025362.1:0-14815 GCA_035047165.1 Ormyrus rosae
TTCCAGACGCTTCACGAGGGTCATGACATTCGATAGGTCGCTTTTGACGGACTTATGGATGTTGCTTGCATTTGATATTACACAAATAAAATCCGCATGGAGACATTTTTTTTTCTATATGTATAAACTTTTCTTATTTATTTTCTATATAAACTTTAAGAAAAAGTATTAATGACCATATTGAAATACTTTGTAGCTTCATTTTATACTGTTATCGAGACGAGATTCACGATTAAAAAAAAAACTACCATTAGAAATTGCATTTTTTTCTAAACAAACACTAAAAATTTTATTTTATAACAGATTTTTTCATAAATCTGAGCACGGATTCGGTAAGAGCGACTCCAAAAATCTTAGGATATGAACTTCACGATAATGTTCGATTGCTTTTTCAATAGAATCTAATAGGCTCCAGAAACAGAAAAATTTAGGTCAATTTGCCCGTTAATGGGTTAACCCTTTGAGGGGCACATTTTTCTGTTGAACCCACTACCGAAATCAAGATGATACTTTAGGTTTTTGGGGTCGCTGATTACGAATCTGGCATCAGAATTTCAAAATTCAATATGGCGGTTATTTGAGGTTAAATTTTGGGGTTTTAAAGTGATGCGTTTGAAACTCTATAGAAAAAGGTTTCTGAGGTCGCTGATTACGTCTCTGGCATCAGAATTCCTATACAATTCTAGATTTTCAATTTTTAATGCCGCCAAATTTGATCCGCCATTTTAAATTTTGAAAATCGGAAACTGGAATTATAATCAACACTCCTGAAAACCCCTGCAAACGTATTTTCATTGCATTTTTCAAAAAATGACTTCAAAACCGAATATAATCGGGAAAATTAGCTTTTTTTTAATTTCAATTGTTTATAACTAATTACGTAGATAGAAATTTGGATATTTCTACTAAGATGATATGTTTTACAAGATATGAGGATCCTACGAGAAAAGGTTTGGATGGTTTCGGGTTCAAAATGTTTCTGCCATGAACAAAAAACTGGAAGAAATTTGGTGTCTCATATGTGAGCGCCCCTCAAAGGGTTAAATAGTCTTACAATTCCTATTTTGTCGCTTTCAAAGTTTAACTTCTCAAAGCGGTAGTCTTATAGTTTTTCAGAAATTTTTTAAAATTACATCAGTTTCAAGTTTGCTATTTTGTGTAATATTATGATTTTATTGAAATTAAATTATTAAGAATAAATTTAAATAATCTAAATTGTTCCGCATAATAATAACTAAATTATTCCGTCTGTCTTTAGGAATTCTAGCTGGGCATGACAACCGAGTTTCGTGCCTTGGTGTAACAGAAGATGGAATGGCAGTAGCAACCGGATCTTGGGATTCTTTTCTACGCATCTGGAACTAATTCGAAACACACATCAATATTTGTGCTCTAAAAGACATCTTAAATCAATCAGAAAAATATATGTAAAACATGACTTTATATCAATAAGCTATGCTAAATATACAAAACGTTTGCGAGAAAAGCTGCTAACGGTACAAAAGAAAACATCAGAAAGTTAGAGAAATCAGTAGCTAAATAATTTCTAATAAGTTTAAATGGAAAAAATATAAAAATCGACAAATCCAATGGTTGACTTTACCGGAAGGCTGTGCGGGTGAAATTTTTTTCATTTGCATATGTGCACATATTTACACGTTCATATTATTTGCTCCTGAAAATGCAACGTGAAAAACATGATAAGGGTTCCGTCAAAACGTTCAAACAAAAAAATAAATATCACTGATAATAACGATAATGACATCAAATAAATAGAAGAAGAAAAAATAGAATTGTATGTCTAAAAAGCTAAATAGGAGAGAAAAATGTGAGAAGACTTTCACTATGAAAGACCAAAGTTACAATCTTTACTTCATTGTTCTCTTCTTTTTTCTTGTCTAAAACTCATCGAACCATTGAAGCAGCTGATAGTCTCTAATTCATTTTATTCATTCTGATTATTGCATACCACAGAAGAAGTATAAAAAGTAAAAATGCGTACAATTAAATTCCGAGTATAAATTTAATACAGATTTTTAGAATCTCATTTCTAAACTGCGCTGTAAAATATAGCGAAAGAATTAATATTATATTGACATGCCTGTAAAACAGCTCAAAAATAAATCACCTAACCGAATTTCTTAAATATGGAGCACAATCGGTAAGACAAAATAGACAAATTAGATGAAAATAAAAGAACAAATGAAATTGCAAATTCAATTTAAGTGCTCCATAGGTCGATCTAGATTTTTTCTACTAAGCCAGAAGCATTTAATAAAATTGATATCTTATATTTATAATTAAAAAATGTTAACTTAAACGCGCTCAAAAATATTTAAAGAAACAAAATCATAATATTTAAACGATAACTGTATGTTAAATGAAAAAATTGTGACTATCAAATGTGAAGAATAATTTAATGAACATATAACTACTGCACTTCCCGTATAACATACATAAATGCTTATCTGAAAGTATCAGATAAATGAACAAATAAAACTAATTGTTCATATAAAAGACAAATACTGTAATAAGCGAACATACAAGACGAAAATAAATCATTCATCACGTAAAGGTTTTTTTATATTTTTCATTACGTATTATAATAAATATGCACACACAATCAAATATGTGGATGCAAAGTGTGAAGCAGCGTTATTTATATTTTATGCGAATGCAGACCGATGCTTTCACATAATGCGCATAAATAATAAAGTATGGTAGTAATTCTATAGAAATGAATGATACTAGATAATATTTTTTTTTGTTTTTCAATATTTTCCCGAATAATATAACGCTAAGAAAAAACTAAATTATTAAATATTATTGTCAATGAGAAATAATAAATCATTAAAATATGAAAGTCGAGAATGCATAGATGTGTGTATGTGTATCTGCGTGTATTCATATACACATATGCATAATTTTGTGTTTCTTTTTTACTGTAACGTCGATTCGACATGTATTATCTTGAATTATATATATTTATGAATCATCGTTATTTATTTTATATATTTTTTTTTATTCTTAGAAGAGAAGATAAGGCAATTGAATCCAAAAATCATACATGCAAAACAATGTAAGGAAAAAAATTTTAGATTAGCGGATGTTCGTTAATGAAAGACTGCGGAATGCGTAAACTAATTAAACTAAACTGTAAGTGTGTTTGAATATCTATACAAAAGTATGAATATAAAAAGAAAACGAGGAAAATAAAATATACAGTCAAAAATTAATGAAAAAAAGAAACAAATATAAACATATAAAGTAAAAATTATACATTTATAAATTAGAGAGTGTTTTGGCATGTGTGTGTATTCTTCTTTAATTAAAAATAAAAGTTTATTGATAAATTCTTGCGAAAATTTTGAATAACTTACAAGGGAACCCAGATCTTGGTTAAATTACAAATCATTCCTTCATCAAAAAAGGAAGACATGTGCGTCCTGGTTTTGTCCAATGAAACCTAGTAATAGTTATCAACATTTTTTTGAAAAATTTAAGGGAAATTTGTGCTTAAACAAAGTAAAAAAACTAAAAGTTTTAGCGTATTGAACAAACAATTCAGTTAAAGTATGTAGTATCTTTTTTTGCTAATTAAGGCATGATCTCTTGTAACTTAACCATGATCCATCATTCGCTAGGTGAACACACGTATTAGTATTTGTTTTTTTATTTTAAGTATAATTGTATAAAAGCAAAAATAATATTTAACTTATTTCTAAAACTTTCTCCTATTGTTTAATCAATTTTTATTTATTTTACCAACTGATCAATGATAATTAAAAATTCTCAGCATGATAAAAGAATGTTATAAATAAGTGAATTTAGATAATTGAGAAAACAACAGCGTTTCGCGCCTATCGACGATAAAAATTTTATGTCTATTTTATGTAATTAAATTATGTTTCATTTTTCTTTGCTGTTACTAAACGAAATACAAGTAAATAATTAAAAACCAATTGCAATACAAAAGTAAATGGAAAAGAGTGAGTTTCCAAATAACAGAGACAAAGATTACTTAAAGTGGATTTACACATTTACACGCAAGTGTGCTCATTGAAATCTCCTGCAAAAATGAATACTATATTATATTATTATATAATATCATAAAATTAATTCATTTTTATAGGTTTTTTGAATTAAATAAAAAAATTTCAGTATATGAATAGCTTTAGTCCCAAATTACATAAAGTACATAAATTTTAGATTTCGGGGAATGAAAATACATCAATTAATGTATTCTATAATTTCGATGGAGCTAAAATCTTACAAATTGAATATTTTGGCAACGAATGGGCTAGAGCGTTCTATTCGGTTTCTATTGATCAAAAATCAAATATATTAATAAAAAATTATTATACGAAGCCATCACTAATATAAGTCAGCTTTACAGGTAATTTTAAACGGCTTACTTACGTGTGCCCCCCATTAAGCAAGAAAAATAAAATATTCAGTGTAACGTGTAATTATTTAATTAACTTACTTACTTCACATCCTACTTTTAGCCTTCAAAAATTTCTGTTTCTCCTTAAAATCTTCAAGATATGTGTCAATATGATGATACGGTTCATACAAAAACTTATATACGATTTTTCAATTTTATTAATCACTAAATTACAGTACACGGAGAGAAATGTTGGGGTAAATTTTACAAATTTTTCAGGAAATTATACTGAAAATTTTGGTAATTTATGCATAGACTGACAATTTTATAAATTTTACAGAATAGTATAGTCATTTTTCAAGAACGGCAAAATAATTTTGACCCTAAATCGAAATATTTTGAAAAACATTTATTTACTCAATCTACGAAAGTCAAACACAACGGATATTATTATATTATACTTGAATAGACTTTATATATTAATTATATTTTAAATTTAAATTTAATAAATATTTTAAAACTCATGTAGAGCATAAAAAACACAACTTTTTTACATTTATAAGTTTTTGATTCGATAAATAGATTCCGAGAAAAGAAATAAAAACTGTAAAATTTCTATCGATCGGAATCATTTAATTTCAAAACTAAAATTGCTGTATCTCTATGATGTATGCATAAATCAATTTGAAATTTTCAGCATAGTTAAAGTAAGTACTACAGATATTGAAATCATTATTAGAATAATAATATTCTGCATCAGTGTAATAAGATTTAATTAATAAGTGCTCTACTCAAATGGTTAGGTTTTTCGTGATTCGCCGAGAAAAAGTGTTATGAAACTTCTTCTTTGAAAAAACTGAGCGAGAAAGTTGTCCCTTGATACATTAAGAAGATATTCACAAAATTTTACATTGATTTGATAATTATTAATCGAGATAGAACGATTTGAACTCGCGGCTGGAAACGTTCTGACAACAAAAATGTACAACTTGGTCAGCTGTTCTGCTTTTCTGCTGCACACCGCGATACGTAACTTCAGCCGCGTCTTCAAATCGTTGTATCTCGATTAATAATCTATCAATCAATGTAAAATTTTGTGAAAAACTTCTTTATGTGCCGCGGAACAACTTTCTCGCTCAAAGTTTTTTCAAAGAGAAGTTTCATAACACACTTTTTCTCGGTGAATCACGAGAAATTTAACCTTTTGGGTAGAGCACTTATTAATTAAATCTTATTACACTGATGCAAACTATTATTATTCTAATAATGCTTTCAGCATCAGTAGTACTGACATTATCTATGCTACAAATTTCAAATTGATTTATACATATATCACGGAGATACAGCAATTTAAGTTTTGAAATTTAATGATTCCGATCGATAAAAGTTTTACAGTTTTTATTTTTTATCTCGGAAACTATTTATCGAATCAAAAACTTATAAATGTAAAAAAGTTGTGTTTTTTATGCTCTACATGATATTTTTTTTAAATTGATTTGCAGACTTTTAAAAATCGACCCTACTATAGTGTCGCGGCCGAGCGCTCCGACGGTTTCTCGATCCGGCTCCTCAATTGATAATTCGAGCTGTCTTCATATATTACAACCTATGCATTATTAATTTAAATTTTAAACATATCTTCTACAGTTGAAATGTGATGATATTTATGTCGTTTTGAAAGAAAATTAATGAAATAATCTTATAGTTAAGATTTCATTACAGATTGTTAAAGTTTTTTAGAAAATTATGTGAGGTTATATTCTTTACGGTAACGTGGGCTCTTGCGCATGCCCGAAAAAATACTAAACTTTTTTGTGAATCATATCATAAATTTCTGCATTGTTTAGATTTCACAAAAATTTACTAAATTTTTTAGTAATTTCTCTTCGTAAAAGAACCCAGTTTTCTGCTCTGTACCTATATTACCAGTTTTTAGTAAAATTTTGTGTAAAATTTGTAAAATGTACCCGAACATTTCTTTCCGTGTAGTTTCATTAAGGAGGGTCCTCAGTGATGTCAAAATAATACCACAATAATAAAAAAAAATTTATAATGTTAATTGCAAATACACGAACAAACTCACAAAATTTGAACACGATTGACCATTTATATTCGGAGATATTAATTATTAAAATTAATCAATTTAACATGGGATTAGCATCATACATACGTGGACGTTATACTCTGAGTACTTTTTTTAGTATTCAAAATAATAGGAACATAACAAAAAACATATGAGAAGAAAGAGAATTTAACTGCTGAATTGATTGATGTTTAAAAAAATATAAATGACCAGTTACTTTTAAAACAATAAGAACGAATCGCAAAGAAAGTTGGTAAATACAGGTACCACTCAGCCGGATACTAGACATAGAGCGCATAACAAGCCGCGACAAGAATCGTCTTTAAGTTTGCTCGACTCGCGACTACAAATTTGTATATAACTTTTTATCTATGGCATTTAGAGAGACGCGGTTTTTACGCAGACCTTTGTTAATACTTATTACATAATGTTGTCGACAAATATTTGACAATTTCGAAAATTCACAACAGACTTTTGTCGATTAAAGAAAAAAATTTTCTGTATTAAAAGTTAGTTTTCTTGTTTAATTTTTTTTTAATTTAATGAAATGTTTAATCAAATTGTGCCTATATAGTATGTATCTAGAAGTATTCAGGAATGCCGTGGAATTTTTTCTAGATATTTGGTTAATACTAGTCTTCATGCCGGCAGATTGAAAATAAAGTAATTTTTATTTTTCGTGCGATCGCGTCGCATGTTGATGTTTTTACATAGGATAGTAAGTTGAAATTGCCAGCTACGCTTCTCGGACACGAGCCAAAACCAATGATTTGTCCGCCCTTCTCCCCGCAGCTTGAACCAGAGAACCCTCCTTAATTTTTAAATTACATATCTACATAATATAACATAACATAAACAGTCGCTCTTTAACAAACTTCTAAACAACATAATTTTAAGTTTGAATATTGAAATAATAATCTTATTTGGGCGCATTATTATAATAAAATTTATAATTTATTTGAATGCATTCATTACGTTTGTCCACTATAGAGGACATGTTTAGAATAGAGCATATGATTTTTTTCTCAATGAATAATTTTACTTTAAACGATCAAAATATTCAAAGTTAACCTAGAAAAGTATACAAATTAAATAGCTTACCTTATAATAAAACTTTTGAAACTTTTGTGCCACAATATCTGGGAGTCAAATATAAATTAAAAAATTTTTAAATAAGCAGTAAAATTAAAACAACTCTTGTAAAGTGATTACGCTAGATGTTATATTATTGATTTACCTTTTATTTATATGTGTTGATAGCACTACGTGATAAGGAAGAAAAGATGCAGTCTCGTTTGTATACAGCCATAAATCTTTATCTACTATAGAGGACGTTAGAAGTCAGCGGGTTAATATAATTTGCATTTTCTCTTTACTGCTTCAATTTTTGTCTATTCATTCCTTAGAATTTAATAAACAGCAAATAAAAATATATAAAAACTAACAAATTGTCTTACTAATGTAACAAAAAAACGTTTACTTATATTTTTTAGATAAAATTTATCTATCTGTCAACAGAATTTCTGAAGAACTTATTTCGTTAACTTATTAATTTCTTCAAAAGGTAGTTTTTATTCAATAAATAAAATATGTAGTCGGATATAATAATTTAATTCCATCCGTATAAATTTAATATTAAATAATATTTAATATTAAATTTAAACATAGATTGTATAAATTGTTTCTTTCGCCTCGTGTTTTTTAAACAAATAATGGATGAAAAAAAAATAAAGCATTAAAACTACCGTTTGGTAATTATCAAATTATGACATTTTTTTAAATTCCATGTTATATTTTTAAGTACCTTAAATAAAATTAGATAAGAAACTTACGCAAAAATGAAATAACTTATTACTTCTTCAAAAAAAAAAGCTTTGTAGCGTTGAAAACTTAGAAAAAATGTTAAAAACATATTTTAAGTCATTTAAGGACGAAATACATTGTATTTCAAAACAGGTCTCTCCATATACATGCGTGCGTATTACGCTATAAAATCTTGATTTTTCATCCCTTTTTTCAGAAAATTCAAATGTGGTGAAAATTGTGCGAGGCAAAAAAAGAGAGAGAGAGATCCACAGAAAAATATTTGGAATACAGAGAACACTAATTCTTGAAACTCTTAAACACCGAAAATTTCGGCGATTCTTAATAGCAAACTTGGTATTAGCTTATTTCTAAATGGAAAAGTAGCGATTCTAATAATATTGGTCTTATGCAAAATCAAATCGGCGTAAAGGAGACACCGAAATACTCGCCAGCCTCCCAAGTTCTCCGCGCCTCACTGTAGCGCGGGCACTAGAAGAATACATGCTCGGCATCCTCACCGATTCCTTTGCATGTTAGGCACTCAGGTGAATCCTCATGTTTGAATCTATGAAGATACGCCCGAAAGCATTTGGATCAGGTAGAAATTAACCTTTCCACGTGGACGATTGAGCGACGTGTGAACCTGCGGGATCAAACGATGTCTCCATCTTCCGCTATTAGACGAGTTCCATAGGCTGTTAGTTCTCTCATTTCTTCTTATTTCTGTTGCATTCAGCGTGATCAATCCTTTCTGACTATATAGTGCTCTTCTCTCTTCTGCTAGTACTTCTGTAGATAGCATCCCTGCAATATCACAGATGGCGTCCTCGGATACCGTGCGGTAAGCTCGGGCAACGCGCAGGGCGCTTTGTCGCTAGACTGATGCCACCCTTCGTCTATATAACTTTTTCTTGAGTGCATCTACCCAGATGGCAATGCCGTACATGAGCGCTGATATAATCGTGGATGTTAGCAGCGCTCTTCTCTTTTGTTTTGGATCCCCAACGTTGCGCATTAGCCGAGACAGGGTGGTCCTATCATTTGGCGCTTTAGTTTCGGCGTTCACCGTGTGCTGCTTGAAGGTGAGCCTGGCGTCTATTATCACTCCCAAATACCGGAGAGATGGTTGGGACGTGAACTCATAGTTGCCGATTCGCAGTGTAATAGTTTCCACTTATTGGTTGCCGTATTGGTTGTCGGCCAATTGCGTTTCGACTACGGCTTCGATCCTTCGATGGATAATTCGCTTCAATATCTTACCAATCGTGTCGAGCATACAGAGTGGTCGGTAAGATGAGGGTTCGTCTGGGAGCTTTTTCCCCTTGGGCAAGAGTACTAGTCTCTGCTGTTTGCAATTGGCTGGAAAAATTCCCTCCTGCAGGCAAGTGTTGTACATATCAAAAAATAATTCTGGAACTGTTTATGCTCGCTTTCAGTGCTATGTTCGGGATTCCATCAAGGCTTGGTGCTTTAGCGTTTCCAAATCTACCACATCCATCCAGTAGTTGCTCCTCTGTCACTGTCGGGATTGTCTACGCATTATTACATTCTATTAAGAAACGGGTTTCTAGCTGTTGTAGGAACAGCTCTGCCATTATCTTTTTCAGACGCTCAGGACACGTAGGCGATGACATTGGCTGGTTTCTCAGTCTTACCATTACCACTCTGTACGGTCTACCTCACGAATCACTATTGACTTCATTCAAGAGCTCTTCCCAGCATTTCTTATTGCGCTTGGTGGCCTTACTTAGCTTTCGGCACACTTCTTTGTATTTCTTCTCTAGTTCCGCGTGGTTGACTTTTTTCCGTCCACGCTGAGATAGTCGCCTTTTCCGCATGCACTCTTTACGTATTAAGGCAATTTCACTGTTCCACCAATTCACTGATGGAATCCTGCTGGCAGTATGCTTTCGTGGCATAGTGGCATCACAAACTTTTTCACTCTCGTGATGATGTCATTTGCTCTCTCTGTAGCACTATTACCATTGATCGGACGATTGTCCAAGGCTTCTCGGAACGTGTTATATTCAAAGGCGCTTCCCTTCCAGCCAATTCCGTTGATCTTCTTGGATGGACCACTAGAGACTTCCCAGGATATTACTCGATGATCGCTGGCGGTGTACATATACATGATCTCCCACGACTAGTGACCTCTGAGAAGGGTGCTACTCACGAAGGTGAGGTCCACTATCGATGATGCATCATTAAGATGAAGTCTAATGTAGACATCGCTTCAAGCAATATTTGCCTCCCAGCATTCATTTCCTTACTGCCCCAGTCGACTGCCCAAGCTTGAAGTCCCCCGCTATTGCTACGGAAGAGTGCTGCTCGCATCCGTAGTCAGTCGGTCTAGAAAGTCGGTAAACTCGCCCATAGTCAGACTAGGTGTAGCGTAGCAGCTGTAGAAATATATTCCATCCAGTTTAGCTCTCACAAAACCATTTCCTGAACTGTTCCCTGGAATGTATAATTACCGCACGAGCAAATAACGGCCTTTCTGCTGGCATCCACCTCCCTATTGAAAAAAATCCTTATGGATTTCCGTATAGAAATCTACATGTATTTCCATATGAAAATCTATTTGGAAATCTATATGAAAATCTATTCCAAAACGCCATGTAAAAATCTATGTGGAAATCCATATGGAAATCCATGTGAAAATCCATAAGTACAGTGTTTACAAAAAAAGTTATATAATGATGTTTCCGCTTAATAATATGCATAACAAAATGTACATAAAACGAAATCATAAGGTCGTAAGGAGCCGGTATAAATTCGTTTAAAAATCAGTATAAAAATCCATATTGAAATCCATGTGTGAATGTATAAATCTACATATAGAAATCTGTATGAAAATCCACATGAAAATCCATATGGAAATCTATATGAAAATCTATATAGAAATCCTATCTAAATTTCTGTATGGATTTTTATATAGATTTTTGCATACCCTATTACAAAAATCTCTACAGATTCTATGTAGAAATCTATATGGAATCGATATAAAATCTATATAGATATCTATCTAGATATCTATGTAGAAAGTCATACCTCTCATCTATTAAAAGTTATTAATAAGTAAGTAAATAAGGAAAATGAATGTACAAAAATTAATTATAAATTTAACTTGAAACGGTGGCGCGGCATTGGCTCTTGCTTCGGGAGTCGGCAGAGTCTTTCTCTCTCTATCTCGTCGACTCGGGCCTTCGAGCGCGATCTATGACTCGGCTCTCTTCGCCTTGGTTCGGCGGCGCTCGGCTCCCGCTTATGTTCAAGCGTGCTGCTCATTCCCGCTTCTTCCGCGCCGACTTAATTTCTGTTGATTTTCTTCTCCTCCTTTTCTTGCGGGAAGATGTCGGTTTTGTAATTTGGAGCGGTAACTGAAATTCCGCTAATCGTTGCTCTTTTGTCGTAGCCACGGGTGTCGCTACCATTCCCTGTACCGAGCCTTTGCTTTGCCTCCGCTCTCGGGCTTCCTCCTCCCGAGCGTCGTCTGCTGTCTAAGCAGGCGTTCGCTTTTCGGTCGCGGTACTCGCTCGTAGCCTTTCTCGATGTTGGTTTCTTTCTTGATTTCTTGTTTTCGCTGCTATATTTTTGGTAATTTCCCGCGTTTAGAGGGTCCGTTGTCTCGTGACAATGTTGCTCGCGAATGACATAAAAAAAATATAAACAAAAAGAAATTAGTGTAAACTCGGTTTTTTTCTTTTACAAAATTATGCGCTCGCCAGTCGCTTGCTGTTCTGGATGTTAACGAGTTCCGTTCTTTTTGGCCGAGGCTCATTTTTAATTTTAACAACATTTTGTAACGGATTTTCAATCGTTACAACTTGAAGTAACAAACATAATGAACACTTATACTTTTCCAAAATATCTAAAACACTTACAAAAATAATACCCGCTTTTGAATGCAAGCATTCAATCATACTGCACTAATCACATGTTATAACCTAATGTTGGTGGCGCTTCAAACATCGCATTCGGTAGAGCGAGAGAGAGAGGTATAATAGCGAAAGAATAGCTGACAAGTTGCTGGTTGCATCTATTAGAGTGACAGATGAGTGAAGTGATTAGTAGTATGTTTGAATTCTTGCATTCAAAAGCGGTTATTATTTTTGTGAGTATTTTAGATATTTTGGAAAGTCTATAAGTGTTCATATAAAGTTTAATATTTAAAGTTATGTAAAATTTAAAGTTGTTCGGAACTGCACAAATAAATTAATTTTCATGTAGTAATCAAGTTTTAGATCATAATTATAATCATATTTTAGATAAGTATACTCATTATTTAAAATAAAAAATTGTAATTTGAATCTTTAAATAGATACTTTTTGTTTTGTTTGTTTTTTTTTCAAGAGAATTTTTAGCAGTCAAAAAGGCAGCAAAAGAGGAAGATAATACGAATTTATTTCAGGAGACAATCAGTGTAAATTAAATATTTAAAAGTGTAATACTAATCTAAAGCTATCATGAAGGTTATTACGCATGATGCATGCTTAAAGCTTAAAGTTAGAAAGGTTGTTTGGAGCTGTACAATCCAAGAGATCTTCATGCAGTAATCAAATTTAACTTAAGAGAAAGGGGTAGCTTTTAGATAAGTACACTCATTATTTAAAAAAAAATTGTAATTTAAAACTTTGAATAGATAATTTGTGTTTATTTTTTTAGGACAATTTTAAACAGTCAAGAAGGCAGCAAAAGAGAAAGATAATACGCATTGATTTAATTATTTAATAATAGTACATTATGCAACGAGGGGCAAAAGTAGAAGATTTTTCCCGCGAGTGAGCTTACGGCCCGAACGAGAAAATTTTTCGCGAGTGTGCGTTTACTGCCCGAGCGAAGCAGTAATCACCCGAGGGAAAAATATTCTCGTAAGCTTAAAAGCGTCTGCATTTAATGAATGCACGAATTATCTTATGGACTCGATTTTATAAATGTCCTAAATTTTTGTCAAATATTATACAGCGTAGATTGTATTCCGGCAAGAAAATACTTTTCATGTGCATTGCGTATTATCAGATCCGCAACGTGATGTCGCGACGGTATGATCAGTGAGTGCTTATGACTGTGCGTTATATTTGCATTTTTCAATCTTCCGCCCACGCGCAACAATCCGTCCTCGTCTACGAAAGGGCACAGCGCCACGACACTAACATCTTTTTTACGGCCTGTCTTCTCTAAAAGTTTTCTTTCATCAGATAGACTAGATTCCTGAACAAGTCTTTATTATCTGTTTCTCGGCCTCCTTACATTCTTGTGTAGTTAATGCTTCCTTATGCGTATTTAATAATAAAAATCGGAGCCTTCGTTCGATGGATCCCTCTGTGTTATTAAGCAGTACATTTCTTTTAGTCCGGGCAGATTCGAAACCGATACCGGGGCCCGTAGGCCATGCGGATTCTGTCTCTCGAAGCAACGAAGGACCCTGAAACAACATATTTTTTAAGAAGTCATTCGGGAGCTGTTTCCGCGATAATACGCATGCCAGATTGTACTTCATCCTCACGTGTCGCCACTCTCCGTCGCGCGAGTATCAACGTGACACAAAGCTCTAAACGAGGTATAGGTGGCTTCTTTTAAAGGTGCAAGTCGCAATTTCGCGCAAAGGTGACGCACGGTGGTTTTCTTGCGCGCATTGCTGAAACGAGTATAAATACAGGCTCTGTAACGAATCTTACTTGCGTTACAAAATCTGTGTAATTGAATATCTGTCGGGTCATCTACCAACAAATATCTTGCAATTGAAACGTCACGAGGTAATTGATTAGACAAATTAAGCCATGACGAATGCAACACGTTGGTAAGGATTCGTCCCAGGAAGGCTTAGCTCTCCAACACTCTTGTTTTAATGATTTTGCTAAAAGTACCACTGGACCGAGCAAATTGCTTGAAAATTTCAAGGACTTCTATAGATTAGTTTTTGTTTTATCGTTAATTTCCGATTTTTGGAAAAATTTTAATGATAGGATTGAGATATATCAATGGAACAAAAAACATTTTAAAGAGCATAAAAATACCTATGATTTCGGAGAAAAAAAATTACTTTAGTTCTTATGGTTCTTTTGTTTTTAACGAAAATGTGTTTTTTTTTTAAAAAAAATTATAATTCTTAAATTAAAATCAATTGCTCTGAAAAAAGTACCACTGGACCGAGCAGGCCGAGTGGATGAAAGATCTTTCCAACTTCCGAAGTGATCGTTCTTTTTGTATCTTTAGTTGATGTCGATATTACTGTATACGTTAAGGTATCACACGACGTACTTCACGAAACACCGAGCGTGTTTAGAATAGATTTTCTTTCATTCGCGAATCTTCCTCGCTTCAAAAATCCTATGGATTGATCTCGTATCAATAAAATTTCCTCCAACGAGTTAGCGCCGGTTATTAAGTCGTCCACATACAAATAGCGCTTAATTATTTTGGCTGCTATAGGAAAATCTACATTCTCATCATCCGCAAGATATTTAAGGGGGTTATATACTGATTTTTCCCTCCTATAAAAAGCCCTGAAAAAAAAAATCTGTATGATTATGGTTTCT